>CAIGQS010000099.1:142500-168301 GCA_903798195.1 Danio kyathit
TCATTCACATTCATACACTACAGACAATTTAGTCTACCCAATTCACCTGTACCGCATGTCCTTGGACTGTTGGGGAAACCGGAGCACCCAGAGGAAACCCACGCGAACACAGGGAGAACATGCAAACTCCACACAGAAATGCCAACTGACCCAGCCGAGGCTCGAACCAGCGACCTTCTTGCTGTGAGGCGACAGCACTACCTACTGCACCACTGCGTTGCCCACTTTATTTATTAATTTTGCTAAATTAATAGTTTTAATAACTCATTTCTAATAACTGATTATTTTATCTTTGTTGTGATGACAGTAAATAATATTTGACTAGATATTTTTCAAGACATTTCTATACAGCTTAAAGTGACATTTAAAGGCTTAACCAGGTTAATTAAGTTAACTAGGCAGGTTAGGGTAATTAGGCAAGTTATTGTATAAGAAGAAAAGAAAAAAGAAATAATATTATGAGACATACTGTGAAAATTTCCTTGCTCTGTTAAACATCACTTGGGAAATATTAAAAAGAAATAAACTTTCAAAGGGGGCTAATAATTCTGACTTCAACTGACTTGACTGATATATAATATAGGTTTTTGTGTGTACGTGTAAGTTTGTGTGTGTGTGAGAGAGAGAGAGAGAGAGAGAGAGAGAGAGAGAGAGAGAGAGAGAGAGAGAGAGAGAGAGAAGAATATGATACTTCTAAATTTTGACCAATATATTTTAATTGTCGTATTGAACTCAAATTTCCCTGTTTTTTTGCCGCTGGTTAAATAAATATTAAGATTAAATATACAACATTTTAAAATGCAGAACAGTTGGAACCAACCACGACAGTGCTTAACCTCTACAAAGACTGGTTGTATATACAGCAGTCCGAGAGACAGATAAATCCTCTGCCTGTATTAACTTCAGATGGAATTAGTTCAAGAACATTTTGTGAACTGGGAGCAAGCCAAGCTTTAGTCCAGCAGTCCCATGTTGCAATTAACAGTCAAAGCTTGAGATTTAAAAATGGAAACACTGGCTGCTCATACCAAAGACATGAATAAACATATCAATCAAGAGACAATTTGTTATACAAGCCTTTCGAAAGAAAAACACATCGCAATGTTAACATTAGGAACATGACCAAAGTGGAATACACTGGGAAAGATGTGTGTTCAGTTGGCAGGAAAAGCAAAAAAAAAAAAAAAAAAACATTCCAGATGCATATGCTGAAGAGCTTTCCGATTCATTCCAGCCATGCATCTGATCTTTGCTCTTGGATTGGGAGCTGGCAGGCTTTCTATCTCATTATATGCTTAGAACTGAACTGGACACTAGCCGTCTGATCAATTAATGCACGTTTAATGGCTAATGTGTATCTGAAATTACACACAATTACTCCTCTTGTCTAACAGTATGAATGTTGCTTAATAATATGATATGTGCCACATGTAGGATACATTTCATTATGTGTGCCCAAGCAGTTGAAATTTTAGGAGTTTTGTTTTGGAAACTAACATCATAAAATAAAATATGTATGAGCCATAGACTGACACTTACTATCAGTTTGTGCTGCCAGATTCTATTTCACTACAAATATTCGGAATTTACCTCTTGGGCAAATTGGATTTTATCAAATTATTTGTATTCTTATATTTTTCTGGCCTCTAGTTTGTTCTTTTACAGCCTATTTATTAAAACACCTACTTTCAATGAGGTTATGCAACAAGGCCTAAGGCTATGGCGTACTGATAAGAATAATGTCAGTGGAACAGTTTTTTTTTCTCCTTTGTTCAATGAAACCATCATTATGGTTCAGAGAAATGGCTTGTCAACAAGTTTATAAAGAGATCAAAGTGGTTGTTGTGGCTTAAATTTCACTCTGAGTGTTCGAATTCATCGGGTTCCATGGCCACTGGGATATGTTTCATCCATGATCTTTAAAACCAGGTGCTGGATGACACTCACATGTTTCATCATATCGTTTGGACGTCTATCAGGAAAGTCGCAATACACCCCACACCTCAATGTGGCCTGGGCTCACAATAGAACAACTCTTTCATTCCTGGGGTGTGGTTTGAGAAGTTAGCACATTGCTTACATTGCATAGCAAAGATTAAGCTTTTAGAAATAATGCTGATCACTGCAGAATCTTAAGGAAAAATCTTGCTATGACAGTGGCATGATTAACGACCTGTTATCAGAGCATCTGAATAGTGTCATGTACCTAAAGAAGTGAAACCGGTAAGGCAATACCAGCTAGATAAAACTTTTGACCTATTGGACTAAAGCCGAGTTTCCACAATGCAGATGAAAGCTTCTTCCATTTTTGCTTTTCTTTGACTTGTCATAGACCATATTTCAGTATGTACTGAAATCACACTTGATATCTTTGATTAGGCCATATCCACTGTAAATTAAAAAAATATCCATTTTATGAGAATCACAAGTGTATGTGTATGACACCCTTTTTAGTTCAGCTATTACCACAATTGTCATCATTTGTGTAATGTCCTAATGATTATTTTACTTCTTCCAGTAGAGGCAAAGCTGCAAATCTTAAATTTCAGACATCAATGTAAGGAATGGTATTTTCACCACAGCGGTTCGAACTGTAGTTCTGCCGAGCGACTAAAAAGTTATCAGCATGATGGTAAAAAACTGTACATTTCTAGTCAAACCATTCTTCTGCAATCTTATACCAAAAATGGAAATAAGGGCAGTATTAATAGCTTAAAATGTGGGAGAGCGTTGATATTATGTGATTGTATTGTATTGCAATATGGAGCAATTAAGTGTTGATGTTAAATCAAAAGTAATTCACAAATACTTGAAAATGAAATGATTTAATGACAATAATTCTCTATGGTTACAACTGAATTAGTTACAAATAACTGATTCAAAATGATAAAATATGAAATGATAAAAAGATATAATATTAATTGTACCCAGCTTAAATGGAAATTTAAAGTTACCAGAGAGAGATGGAGAGACAGGGGGAGAGAGCCAGAGAAGATAACCTCCAGAAAAGGAGAGGAGCAGAGCTCAGGAAGGAGCAGAGAAGAAAAGAGAGACAGAGCAAAGTTTACCAGCTATTTTCTACCTTTCTTGACCATGTGACTAAAGCCCAAATACTGAGACATTCAAACTGACCAATCAACATGTGACCACATCGTAAAACCCCCACATACCAGGCCCTGATCTTATCAGTATCTGCCTTTGGAGTCAGCATGGACCTTTTTTGGTGAAAGGCATGTTTTGCCATATAAACAAATGCATATGATAAATTAGACTCTTACAATATTCATGATTATTCATCAGGCTGCCTCCAACAGGATACCTACATTAACCAATGTAAGGAATGGTATTTTGACTACAGCGGTTCGAACTAGTTCTGCCGATTGACTAAAATGTTATCAGTATGATGGTGAAAAACTGTACATTTCTAGTCAAACCATCCTTCTGCAATCTTATACCAAAAACAGAAATAAAAGCAGCATTAATAGTTACAAATGTGGCAGAGCTTTGCTATTATGTGATTGTATTGTATTGCAATATGGAGCAATTAAGTGTTGATGTTAAATCAAAAGGAATTTTCAAATACTCGAAAATTAAATGATCTAATGACAATAATTCTCTATGGTTACAACTGAATTAAAGCTGCACGGTGGCGGAGTGGGTAGCATGTTCGCCTCACAGCAAGAAGGTCGCTGATTTGAGCCCTGGCTGGGTCAGTTGGCATTTCTTTGTGGAGTTTGCATGTTCTCCCCGTGTTGGCGTGGGTTTCCTCTGGGTGCTCCGGTTTGCCCGACAAGTTCAAAGATGTGGTATAGGTGAATTGGGTAAGCTAAATTGTCCGTAGCGTATGTGGACGAATGGGAGTGTATGGTGTTTCCCAGTGATGGGTTGCAGCTGGAAGAGCATCTACTGCATAAAACATATGCTGGATAAGTTGGCGGTTCATTCCGCTGTGGCAACCCCAGATTAATAAAGGGACTAAGCCGAAAAGAAAATGAATGAATGATTTAAGCTTTTGTTTATTTGATGCATGGTATAATGATGAGACCAACACACAAATGCCTGGAATAATTGTTTGCAAATAAAAACTAAGCAAACTAAATAACTAGCAATCCTACACACGAGCAAGAGTGATAGTAAGGCTGAAAGTGATTAAAAGTTAAGCTACTAAATGACACAACATGCTCCACATACTCTTAGACTTATACCTCTGGTGCAGTTGTACACATCTTCTTCTTCAGAGTCTCACTGTAAGGGCCAAATATAACAATAATAATGATTGTTTATTTAAGTCTTGGAAGCCATGAATTGACCTGCCAGTGACCAGCTCTGTCTTGGGAAGCAGAGGAAATTTAATGAAACTGTGGTATGTGTGTTTGGCCTGAACAGTATGGGCATAGCTCTACAAAACCAAAACCGACCCAAAACTTTTCAAAATACGGCTTGGCTCCCAAATTACTAAGCAGAGTTGAGAGTCATTTCAAAACAACGTTCGTTTCCATTTTCCTGACATTTTAATGGAAAACTTCTCATTTTCCATTACAACACTTACATTTTGTAATGATATATGAGCTGTCAGTTGCTCATTATGATGTTAAATAAAGGTGTTTGAGTTAAAAGTGCTGTATGTTTTTGACTCTTCTAAAGCATAAAAATACCATAATATGTTTGCAGATATGCTTAGTGAACATTCTTGTTTATCTGAAAAACAATGCTAAAGTCAGATATTCTGCTTTGAAATGTACGTTACGTGGCAGAACATCTGCCTTTGTTTTGGTCCCTTTAACTGCCCAATGCCACTTTAACCAATTATATTTCAGCACCCTCGGTTGCCTTTATGGAAAACAGAATATTTCATTCATTCAGTCAGGAAGGCTCTCAAAGCATGCGCCCGCACCCGAAATGTGACCTCCAGTGGACAAAAGCAGCCTTCAAGGATTCAGAGTTCCAGAGTTATTAATTAGCAAATAATATAAATATTACAAACATAAACATTAGGTGAGCAGGGGGGTATTCCAGGAAGCTGGGTTGACTTACCATCTGCTAAACCCTGAACTCTCGGTTGATTAACCCAAAACCTGCTTACCGTGAGTATGTCGGTTCCAAAACAGCTGATGAGAGTTAGTTAAATCAACCTCCTGAAGATAACTGCGGGTTACACATGCCACCCTCCCTTTATTGTAATGAAGAATTAAATGTAGGCTAACTTTAACATCCTTTTTGAGTATTGTGTAACCATTCATGCATTTAATTGTCACTGCCATTAATTTCTTAAGGCCACAATAATAATGTGTGTAGACTATATTCACCTTATTCTCCGTGTACGAGCGGGCGCAGCCATTTGAATAATTTGGCACGAGACTTCCGGTCTCATTCACTTCCATTCATTTTTAGACATTAAAAACAGCTCGTTCTGCTGCTTGATGTTGCAAACTGAGGTTTTCTTATTATATTATTCTATTTTGTCTGTATAATCATGCAAACACTTGTTTGTAGAGCGAGTAGTTTGACCGTTTTCAGCCGTTTATTATTCCTAGTCATTTCTCCCATAGGCAACTGAATCGGAAGTTCTAAAACAATCGCAAAAACGAGCGCACTTCCGCATTGAAGAATAAGGTCAATAAGGCTTACAGAAATTCTTATTCTTCTGGAGCTAGAAGAACTTTGTCCAAAGTCAAACTTAAACACAGACACATTCTTTTTAAAAGGTAATATTTGATTACTGGAGCTGTATTAAACACTCTAGAATATTCTTTCTGTCTTGTAGCTAACAGAAAGGAGGCTGAGGAGAAGTGGTTAATTTATTTGACCTTAAACCACACAATCTGTCACAGTTGTAAGTGATTGCTGTCAGGTAAATTTAGGTTATTTTTATGTTTTTGGTCACACTTTATTTTGATGGTCCGTTAGTTGAATTTAAGATACATTGCAACTAATTCTCAGTAGATTATAAGTAGGTTGTTAGGTTGGGGTTAGGGTTGGGGTTAGGGTTTGGGTTAGTGTAAGTTGACGTGTACTTGCAAAGTTTCTTATAGTCAGTTAAATGTCTGTTGAAGGATTGTTAAATGTCAGTATCAACAGATATAAAGCTGAGAGTCTACTAATACTCAAATGGACCATCAAAATAAAGTGTTACCATGTTTTTTGTTTTGCATGCAGATAAAGTTCCTTCTTCCTCAACTAACAAACAGTGTAAGAATTTGTCTGCACTTTTTCATATTTTAATTTCACTATTGTATCACAAAACAATCTTTTATTTATTTATTATTTATTTTAATTCTAAAGTAGCTGTATAAGGTCCATCTTCAAAGACAAAGTCACATGAGCATCACCTTAAGGTGAGAAATGTACAGGAAAAATATATTACATGTTGAAAAGTGTGTGTGTATAAAGCAATGTAAAAATCTAATCATTCATTTTATTTCAGGGAATAAAGAAATGAACAGTGCTTCAGACCAAACTATTTAATTAATTTGACAAATCATTTCTCTTAGAGCTCTTCCATCTCATTGGTCTGCTTAGGTCACTGAGGGTTCCTCTGGGTCAGGCTGAGTGCAGGGTAGGGTGTCATCATATACAAAAAGCGTATCCTCTGTCCTCCAGCAAGTAACCAATGTAGTGCCCAGTAATGATTGAGGTGTATAATACAAATATAGTAAATAAAATAAAAAAACACTGTGTAAATCAAATGTAGGAATGTTGTAATGTGTGCCATAATGAAGACCTCCTGAAAATTCTGGTATCATGTACAGACCCTGGACATTTAGCCTCAACCAGGTGATGAGGTGGGGTCATCACATATGAACTATTGTTAGTGGAAGCAGTAATGAGTTTAATAGTTGTAACACCAACAGATTAAGGACAGCATATTAAGTTGTTAATATTAAAATTTTTAAAAATGTTTCATATTATCAGTGTCCTTTATTGACTGATGGATAGAGGCTGCAATTAATGCACCCAATAGCATTTGGAAACCCTGAAAAAAATGATATTAAAAAAAATGTATCAAGGGTGTGTGTGTGCTGTGTGAATAGATGTATACATATGAACGACTACATCTTTAAAAATGTATATATTTTCATAGAAAAGACAAAGCTGCCACTTATAATATTATAAATAGGCTACAGAAAAAAAAGTGAGGGGTGCAGAACGAGAGAGAGAGAGAGAGAGAGAGAGAGGAAGAGAAAAAAAAATCTCTATGCAAGATTCGAACTCACTCTGCTGTGAGCACCGTTGTACTTTAGGGGCGCACTGACCACTACACTATTGCCGTGCTCTAACATGATTGAGTAATGATACTCAGTAGTTTATGGCCCATGAACTGTACAAAAGTGTATAAAATAGTTCAGTGCCAGGAATACTGTACAGATGGACACGCTATTGCCACATTGTACAGTAAAATACCCTGACGCAAAAAAACAAAGAGCTGCACTGAGCAGTATGTTCAATTCAATTCAATTCATCTTTATTTGTATAGCGCTTATTCAATGTAGATTGTGTCAAAGCAGCTTCACATGGAAGATTATAGTGAATTGAAACAGAGTCAGTTCAGTTTTCAGATATTAAGTTCAGTTCAGTTTAGCTCAGTTCAGTGTGGGTTAATAATCACTACTGAGAGTCCAAACACTGAAGAGCAAATCCATCGATGCGCAGCTCTACAGATCCCGAACCATGCAAGCCAGTGGCGACAGCGGCGAGGAAAAAAAAACTTCACCAATTGGCGAAAGCGAAGATTTAAAAACCTCGAGAGAAACCTGGCTCAGTTGGGCACAACCATTTTCCCTATGGCCAAACGTCTTGTGCAGAGCTGCAGTCTAGGCGCAGGAAGCTGGACCTCAGCGAAGACTAGTCTGTCCTTGGAGCAACACAGGAGTCAGTCTCATGTTCTCACTCCACGATGACCACCACAACAGCTGCTCAGGATACGGCCTGGTCCAGAAAACCTTGGGATTATCTTGTCGCTGGTCTCGGATCGCGTCAGTGGCACTGCATAGTCTGAGGGCCTCGAGATGAGTACCCCCAGGTGGAAATACAGAATAAGGAGAATAATTAGCGTAGCTGCTGTTCATAGTGTATATAAACGAGAACCAAAATCATGTGTGGGGCACATCATGCGTCATACCGCTATGTACTGCACTGAGTGTATGCTTTGCTAAAAAGATAGGTCTTTAGTCTAGTTTTGAAGAGTGAGAGTGTGTCTGAGCCTCGGACATTATCAGGAAGGCTATCCCAGAGTTTAGGGGCTATAAATGAGAAGGCTCTTCCTCCTTTACTCGACTTTGATATTCTAGGTACTACCAGAAGCCCTGAGTTTTGAGATCGTAAAGAGCGGGTTGGGTTGTAGCGAGACAGGAGGTTGGTTAGATAAACAGGAGCTAGATTATTTAAAGCTTTATAGGTAAGGAGTAATATTTTAAATTCAATACCAAACTTAACTGGCAGCCAGTGTAAGGAGGATAAAATTGGGGTGATATGATCATATTTTCTAGATCTGGTAAGAACTCTGGCAGCTGCATTTTGCACTAGCTGGAGTTTGTTAATAGAGGATGATGGGCAACCAGCAAACAGAGCATTACAGTAGTCCAGCCTAGAAGTCATAAAAACATGGACTAGCTTTTCTGCATCTGATATGGATAGCATACTTCGCAATTTAGCAATATTTCTCAGATGAAAGAAAGCAGTTTTTGTGATATGGGATATATGATTTTTGAAAGTTAAATTGCTGTCTAATATGACACCTAGACCTTTTATAGTAGAGCTAACGCTAACTTTGTATCCCTCTAGTTGCAGGTCCAGTTGTGAGAACTGCTGTGTACAGGATTTAGGCCCAATAAGTAATAATTCTGTTTTGTCTGAGGTTAAGAGAAGAAAATTGTTGGTCATCCAGTCTTTAACATCTTTAATACACTCGGTTAGCTTAGACAGTTCAGACATCTCATTAGGTTTAGTTGAAATATATAATTGAGCATCGTCTGCATAGCAGTGAAAGTTGATCCCGTGTTTTCTAATAATGTCCCCCAGGGAAAGCATGTATATTGTAAACAGCAAGGGGCCTAAAACTGATCCTTGAGGGACCCCGTACTTTACTGGCCTGACTTGTGAAAGCTGTCCATTAATATTCACAAACTGGTAACGGTTAGCTAGGTATGACCTAAACCATTCAAGAGCCTGTTTTTGGACACCTGTAGAATTTAAGCGGTCTATGAGAATATGTTAACCATGGTAAGCGCAGACCTGCGTTGCAATTTGTCACGTTTGATTTGAAAAGGTTTGTTAAATACATTAATGATTCTTTCGAAAAACGACAACGCTCATTCAAATATTTATTTGGTTAAGAAAAGAACTATGCACTTAAAACCCTCTCACGATGAAAAAAAACTGTATATCTGTGCTTCTACGTCCATCAAAATTTTCATCTAAAGAGCATGCAATGCTCAGTAAACTCTCTGAAACAGACAAACTCTGGAACATAACCTGCTACAGAGCAGGTTATCTTCAGCGAGTAAGTTGCTATGGCTACTCACCATACCCCAGAAGTTACCTCCGATTTTGGAACCAAATCTGAGGTTATCCACTTACTTACTCTCAAACTTACTCGGGTATGTCACATAACCTGCTTTCTGGAATACCCCCCAGGTGACATTGTAACCCTGTGTCCTAACAACAAGTTACGTGACGAGATTTGCAGTGATAAGCAATTTGGCTGTTTGCACCAGACGAAACACGACAGAAATTTAAATACAGCCATTCAGAAGCACAGAGTAGTGCACTTACTCTACTCCAATGAAATGGGAATATTAAATGTAGATGCTGAATCACTGATATGTGCTGGCTTGCACTGAGTCACAGTCATAAAGTTCAATTTATAATAGTTTATTTATTTTCAAGATCTGAGGTGAACTATCTGCTGCTTTGTATAGTATGTAAATGTTGTGTAAAATGGCATTCAACCTGACATTATTAGCATTTAACACTGAATAAAACACATGAGGTGTACCTGAAGTGATCATTGTCAGTTTATCTTGTTGTTCAGCTGCAAGAACTAGAAGCTGTTTCTAAAAAATATATTTCAGGTGTTGGTTAGAACAAAAACTTCTTTTAATATTGGAAATATCTTCAAACGTGTGCCGTTGCTGTTATTTAGAACACAGTTCAAATCAGCCTTTAGGCTCGATATTCAGACACACTCCTGTTGGTGTAACATTTTCTTACAATAGTTTTGTGTCAGGAACGGATGGAAATTTAAGTTGTTATTTGCTACTTTTTAAAAGTCTTTTGCATCCTCTTAAAGTGGACCAAGCTATTATAATGGTCCATGAGTTTGTTTTAGAGGTCCCATACAAAATAAAAGTTTGCTTCAAGTTCATTTTATGAAGTGAATTTAAGTTTAGTAAGTATACTAACATCTACACTGTAAAAGTGATAAGTTGACTTAACGTTAAAAAAGAGAATAAACTTGTTGCCTTATAATTATTAGGTAAACAAACTATGTGCATAATCATAAAAGTTAAGTCAGTGGGTTTACTGACTTTTTAAAGTAAAATCAACTTGTTGCTTTTAAGACAAAGTGTTTGCTGACTTTTTTAAAAGTAAAAAACAACTAATCGCTTATTACAGTGTATGTACTAGTAGTAGTTCTCTTTTTGCTGTTATATTTTGGGGATTTTACACCTTTATTGTGATAGGACAGTAGAAGATTAACAGAAAAGCATGTAGTGCAAAGCAGAGGGGAACAGTATCGGGAAAGAACCTTGAGCCGGGATTTAAACTTGCCACAAGCTAAGTGGAATTATATAATTGTGTGCTAACATTTAAGCAAGAGTGATGTAAAAAGAGACAGAAATGTTACAGAAATGTGAATCTGGTAGACAAATCCTATTTTGTTTACGTAAGAATAAATTGTCTGAGGGTGAAAATGGAAATAGATACAGATGCTGTAGTTTTAGTGATTTCAGAAAAACTGTACCAACGCAGACTTCAAAAGGTAAAGTTATCTCCTTGTGTGTTAAAAACGTATAGCAAGGAGGCTTTGAAACTAAAAGGAAAAATCACTAGGTCAAGTGTAAATATAAAAAAATCACTTGTTAAACTGAACTTTTGTAAGTTTTGTTACCAAGTTGGACTTATAAAATGCATACCAATTAATACTTGAGGAAAATTCAAAATGATACCTAACCATTACCCCGCAAAAGGGGTTAAATACCTTTAACAGGTTAGCATATTGGGTGGTCAGCGCACCTCCGATTTTTTTCAGAAATTTATGGACCAGGTACTGCAAGGTATGGAGGGTGTAATCTGTTACCTTGATGGTATCTTGATTACAGGAAGTGACACACAAAAGCTTATGGAGGCTTTACAAGGATTTCTAAAGAGACTGCAAGCTTACAACCTGAAAGTCAGAAAAGACAAATGTGCTATCTTACAAAGTCATATCTCATATTTAGGACATGTAATTAATACTGAGGTTATTCATCCAATCAAACCAAGTTTTGACTCATTTGAGTTTGGTTCCACTGTTGACTTGTGATGCCTCTTCTGTAGAAATAGGAGTTGTAATTGGCAACAGGATGAGCGACAGAAGTAATTACTTGATTGAGAGACCTTTTGTTCTGATCACAGACCATAAGCTTTTGTTGAAAATTCTAAAACAAGAGTGGCAGCTACCAGAATGTAGAGATGATCTTTGATTTCACAGTATATGCGCACCAGTAAGAAATCCAGTACAAAATGTCTGAATAGCATGGAAATGCTAATGCTTTATCCAGATTGCCTGTGAAAGAGGATGATTCTGTTCAGTACAGTGCAGTTTACACACTTTCTTATTTGGAGGAATTTCCTGTTACTAAAAAAAAAACTGCACACAAAACAGAAAATGATTCTGTTTTAAGAAAAGTAAAAAAATGCAATGAATGGATGGCAAAAGCACATAGTTGATGAAACTCTAAAGCCATATTTTTCCTAAAGGCTGAAACTGTATATTGAAAATGTTTTCTTTGGGGGTATTGTGTAGTAATTCCTGAGAAATTACAGGACAGATTATTGGCAGAGCTTCACGATAGCCACTGGGGCATGATAAACATGAAATCATTGGCCAGAAGTTTTTTTTTTTTTTTTGATGGCCTTATCTTGATGTCAACATTGAGAATGTGGTTAGTCAGTGTGACACATGTCAACAACAGCATAGTATCCTTTGTCCTGATTCTGTAAATACTTGGAAATGGGCGTCAGGTCCTTGGGAGAGAATTCACCTTGATTTTGTAGAAGATGAAGTGAAGTGAGTATTGTCAAGTATGGATATCCATACCCAAAATTAGTCCTCTGTTTTTGACCCATTCAATAGTAATAGCAGTGCACAAGCAAGAAATGAGAGCACTCACACACAGTGAGCATACAGTATACCCAGAGCAGTGGGCAGCTAGTGCACAGGGAGCAATTAGGGGTTAGGTGTCTTGCTCAGGGGCACCTCAGCTGCGTATCAAACATGGAGATGGAGTGCAGTTCTTTCACTCCCTCATCTTCCCTATGAACTGCAGAGGTTTGGGAATCAAACCTGCAACCTTTCGATTACAATTATGTCCAACTCCATAACCATTAGGATTTAGTGATCTATGCCTACAATAGATGGCCTGATATTATTCCAATGAAAACGACTATGTCAGCTAAGACCATTGAGATGTAGAGAAATTTGTTCTCATCTTCTGGTCCTCCACAGAAAATCGTAACAGATAATGGACTACAATTTACCACCAAATGATTTAAACAATTCTTAAAGATGAATGCAGTAAAACACATTAAATCAAGTATGTTAGCTGATTGTTTAGTGCAGGATTTGAAAAATCACTTGCAAAGAACAAAATTGCAGATCACAGAACAGTTGTTCATTGTGTTGCAAATTTTTTCATTCAGGTATCGCACATTTTCAGTTATCGCAGTTAACACTCCTCATAAAACTACCAGCAATACACCTGCAGAACTTTTTCTGAAAAGATCGGTTCAAACTCATTGTTCACTTCTCAAGCCACAGTTTTGACCATCTCTGAAGTGCGAGCATCCTTCAAGGTAGGCCAGACCCTATAAAGTCAGAATTGAAGTGGTACCCTTTAAGTAAGGTCAAGTCAAGTATCTGGTTGATTTATTAAAACTCTGTATGTAGACATGTTGTTCAGATGCTGAGTAATAGCAAAATGTGTGACAGTCAAATAAATCAAGAAGTTTCTTTAAAAGCAATAAATTGAGACCTTGATGAAACGATGGATGTGGATGTTGCAAAAGATACTGAATCATACGAGACTGTGCATGTATTGCTCACAACTGAAACTGTAAATAGTAGACCAGTTAGAAACAGATGAGCACCAAGGAGGTTAAAATAAGGATTGTGCATTAATAGTTTAGCCCAATGCATTTATTTTTGTTTTATGTTAATAAATCTCTTGAGATTTAAAGATGCGGGGTAGAAATGGTGGTGTTTGTTCACCAAAATAATGATTTCTGTATATTATGATAAATGCTATGTTTATTGTAATTATTTTTCAAGTTCAGCTGTAATTGGTTGAGTTCTACAGAAATGCCTGTGATTGGTTGAACACAGTGGGTGATTCTGGTAAATATGAGACTGCAGAGGGAGTTTTTGCACTCATGCCGAACAATAACAATGATGCTCATGTAAATCCAAATAAACCTCTTTTTGTTTTGTTGTAAATGTTCCTGTGCAGTGTTCCATAAAGATCCATTACACTTTTACTTCTGGACAAACAAACCTCAAGGCTGCTAGTGCCAAATACTGCAAGCACTCTTATTATGCTCATACTATGACTTTTCCAATTAAAATGAAATTTAAAACTTTTAAGAAAGTGTATTTTTGCTGAATGACATTTAGATCTACTCATGGTATATTCAATTTATTTTAGTGCTGACAATGACTAAAGGCACATTAAAGTGTTACTTTTCATCATTACATTTCAATCTGCACCTGATGTATCATATTTCATTTAGTGGCAAGAATGACCAATCACAGACATTTGTTTTGCTTGTAAGTGCAATGGCTAATTGCAATGGCTGCATTTACACACCACTGACAAGTTTTGTTGAGTGCAGGCAATGACTGAATTCTCTCTCACTCATGCATTCATGTAAAACAACAAGTGTACATTTATGCATTTGTGTTAACTTCTTGATTGGTTATTATTAATTTTAAAGTGTTTGAGGATAAGTAATTAGAGTAAGTAGTTTTTTTGTTGTGCAGCCAATGAAGAATACTAGCTAACAAAAGGATTCACAAACATTTACAAAAGGCAAAGATATTTGGTATCTATTATGTTAAACCCAACATAAATTATCTGTATTGTTTGTGATTAAAATTTGAGAGTTATGGTGGAGCTTTTCATGCAACCTTTTTGCTTTTTGCTTTTTTCAATATAAACAAAGTAAGGGGCACACTGGCCCTAGGGAGCAGAGGGTGGCCTGACTGTCAATCGAGAATCTAGCCTGCCCAATCACCTTTCCCCCCGCCCCCCCGCTTCACTTTTCGATCGCAGTATTGAAGATATGCATTTAACTGTAATCTACAGTCATGCAATGCATTGTGTTTATGCTTTATTAAAAGGATAAGTCTTTAATATAGTTAGAAACTGAAAGAATGTGTCTGAGCCTGGATTTTGTTTGGAAATGAAAATCGGGTTGACGTCAGAACCCAACATCAGGCCGACGTCAATGTCCAACTTTAAATCAACCAAATATCAATGTCTACTCATGTTACACCTTGACGTTGTGTGGACGTTACCACTATGACATCTATCAGACGTTGGATTTTGGTCACTTTCCAACACAACCTAAAATCAACCAAATATCATCGTTAAATATATATGTCGTTATTAGATGTCAATATAACGTTGTCCTTTGACTCTGGCTAGACATTGAACTTTGGTCACCTGATGTCATGACCTAAATCTAACCTCATATTAACATCTTATGATGTTGTGTGCCTGCTGGGTGCTAAGCAAAATTTGTTTATCTGATTGTCTGTGTTTGCAGAGGTTGTGAGTGATTAGGGGGTTGTTTAAATCAGAAAATAAGACCAGTACTAGAAAAATGTGGAGATAATATAGATAATATAAAGATGATATTGATAAGGGAAAGCTCAGGAAATGAAGAAGGAAGGGAAATCCCATCTCAGACACTAGGCCAAGACCTTTGGTCCAAAGAAGAGCTAAACATCCAATGTGGGCCCACAGCAAGTATAAATAGGCAGGCTGAAGAGGATTTAGGCCTGAGGCTTGGCACAGATTAGGACAGCATTCTGCAGATGCAATTACATGACCATGACTGTGGAGTCACCTGCTGTGATATTAAGGTCGATGCAAAACACGTGATTAGTAAAGCTAAAGTAGGGTCAGGGGAGATCAAGATGACATGAGAGTTCCCCATGACAACACTCAGCACAGGACCAAATAGTTTTATAATTATTTTTACATAACTATATTATTTAATATGTTATTTGGTGTTTCATTTGACTTTAATACATTTTAAATGCACTGAATTGCAACACCCTTACAATTACATAATACCATAGAAGTTTCAGTAAAACATATACAGTCAAGAACACAGCATTTCTTAAACTTACCTTACAGTTATTGGTATTGATTTAGCAGCTGGTGGTAATTTTCTTAACTGTCCGACAAACCATATTAAACTGGAAGTCTAACTTTATTTACAGACTTTGCAAGACAGGGATTTATTCTAAAGTGACTAAAACCCTTTGACAGCAGGTTGCACAGACAAAGTACAAAGGAACTACCCTTTCTTGGTTGTTCCACATTGGTGATTTCTATATTTCTGAATCTTAACAGTCAATACTCATTTAATTTCCCTAAAGAGTTGGTTGTCAACAAAAGACAAATGCACAAGAGGAAAGGATTATACAAAGATATCAATGGGCAATTGGTTCAACACTGCAGCTGAATTTGCTCACCAAAGATCTATGTCTGGTGTCTGCATACAGTGTCTTGACGTTTAATAGAATCTGGAATTAGAGGCCACTCTGCAGTAACCAAACCACTCATTAGCAGAATGAATCAAAAGACTAGACTATCATTTGATGAGGGGCATTTTGCCTGCTTCATTTGTACCCAGCATAAGGATTCTAGGTCCTGTCCACAAGATTGCTGCTTGACCATGGTAACATATGTGAAGAACTTTGTAATAGGTCTACAACAATAGGCCTACCTTCACAATTTCCCTCATGTGCAAATGCTAAAGATAAGCTTTGCAAATTTACAGTGAACAACAAATAAATAACCCTAATGGCTTTTTAATTATTGCTGGTGGAAGGGGAAACAATATACTGACCTTTGTTCATACAACAAAGAAAAATGCATACAAGGCTGAACCTGCCCCCACCTTGGGTACTCAGATTCCATCTCTGTTCCTGCACTGCTCACACTTACTAAACTGGTTCAAAAACAAATCACAGTATGTCACACCGTGCTACCTCAGCACTTCAGAACTGCTTTCAGCACACAGACCGGAATATGTTCAGACAGGTGGCCATTTACAGCAATCATACAAACTCATAAGAGTACATTGAAACAGTGACTGCTTACCTTAAAAAGTGCACAGATGATGTGACATTCACCAAGACCATCATCACATGTGCCAGCCAGAAGCCACTGATGTCAGCAGACCTTTGTGGGCTGCAAAAAAATCAGAAATGAGGCTTTATATGGGGAAATAATACAGCTCTAAAAACAAAAAGAGACAACCTGTCTTGTGGCATGTCTTGTGGCATCAGGAAGGCAAAACAACAATAAATGTCCTATGCTTTGTTCAGCTTCTATTCAGTTGACGTAAAGAAGTCCTTGTACATAATCAACCCACTGAGGGCTGCTGGCCCTGATGACATACTTTGATGTGTACTGAGAGACTGTGCTGCTTAATTGACAGATGTCAATAAGATATAGAAACACCTTGCTGATGCAGGCACTCTACCTTGTGTTTCTTAAATCCACCACCTGAATTCAAGTGCCAAAGAAGACACATAGGTCTTGTCTGAATGAATATCATCTCATACCAGACTATGTGCACCTTGGCTACTTTACCAACCAGCATAATTCCAGCTAAATTAAACTGCCCACTATGTGTCCTTGTTACAAACGTATCACATTGCAGGCAGATAGAAAAAAATGAAACCTGAGCAAGTATAAATGAAAACTTTGATCAAATCATTGCCATTATAGTGAAGATAATAATGTATATATGGTGTTAACATGAAAGCTTGTTGGTATCACTAAAAGGAAATTTATATGAATAGACCTGAAAGAGAAAAGGAAACCAACAATACAATGAGGAACCTAAACTCTCATTGTGACTCATTCCATAGTTCGAAGGAACCGAGATGGGTGAAAATGGATCCAGAACTCATAAACAAACAATACTCTACATGCGCACTACAAAAACACAGAAACAGAGCAAACCTCAAGTATTGTCCTGCTTGCAACTGTGTGATAGATGAGGTAATGTCTTAAGTTTACACAATATACTGTATAAATCAGGATCCGAGAACACAACATGCAACCTGCAATTAGACTGCTAATATAGGAAACATAAACATGTTGCAATGATTGACACAGCGATACCCTGCAGCCGAAGACCGGTTACTCACTGAAGCTAAGCAGGGCTGAGCCTGGTCAGTACCTGGATGGGAGATCACATGGGAATACTAGGTTGCTGTTGGAAGTGGTGTAAGAGAGGCCAGCAGGGTGCTCAACCTATGGTCTGTGTGAGTTTTAATGCCCCAGTAAAAGTGAAGGGGACACTACACTGTCGGTGGGTGCCATCTTTCGGATGAGACGTAAAACCGAGGTCCTGACTCTCTGTGGTCATCAAAAATCCCATGGCACTTTTCGTAAAGAGTAGGGGTGTAACCCCGGTGTCCTGGCCAAAGTCCCTCAATTGGCACTTACCCATCATGGCCTCCTAATCATCCCCATCCACCGAATTGGCTCTATCACTGTCTCTTCACTCCACCAATAGCTGGTGTGTGGTGAGCACACTGGCGCCATTGTCCTGTGGCTGCCGTGACATCATCCAAGTGAATGCTAAACACTGGTGGAGGTGTGGAGAGACCCCCCTCATGATTGTGAAGCGCTTTTGGCCATATACAATAAATGCGCTATATAAATACACCTTACATTACATTACATACATTATAATAAGCAAAAACACAACTTAAGCCATTGCTTCTGAACATGGCTTTAAAAACACTGCTGCTTATGTTTAAATACACAAAAGTTGCATACATGGAGCTTGAATTAAAACATATGAATGCACTCTTTACAACAAGAGGCCCAACAGCACATGAATAAAAGTAAAAGATTATCTTCACTTGTCTTTTAGATGTTGTTTTCAAATGATCTATGCAAAAACAGTCTGCAGATTGATTACCCAAACGACACTATGTATTTTAATGAGGAGCAAAGACATTGGCTGCTGAGGCAACAGCAACCAATCACCTTTGTAATGCACTTTAGTTGACAGCTGACTGGATAGGAGTTGTCAGCCTGCAGATACTCAATCACAATGCTGGATGTGAAAGGCAGCATTTTTGCAAATTCACCCCTACCTAGAAAGAGATTAATATTTTCGCTCGGAGACAGGGAAGGGTCATTGTGTAAATTGCTGTATAGAGGTTTGTTGTGTAAGTTATACAGAATTGTTACACCTCTAAAGCTCTACAAAAGGGAAATGAGGAAGTGAATTTAGGAAGTGTTGCAATGACCTTGATGCTTCCCATTGTGGTGCTTCAGCTTCAGTAACTGCTCTTCATAGATCAGTGTCTGTCTGTTCCAGAGTGTCTGGATGGCTCTGCACAAACATTCAGAATGTTCACCTCCAAGAATCTGCATGCTCAAGAAAGATGCTTGAGATTCACAGTACTTAATGTTTGAGTGTTTTGAAAAAGAACTACTTTGTAACTTCTTCTCAGATATCTGCATCTGCATGTCCCAGACTATCTGGATTGATCTCCACATAACTTCACAACTTTCACTTCCAATGATCCGATTTTCTGCATGTTCCACAAAGGACATTCTTGGTTTTACAAGAGTATGGATCAACAATATTTCTTGTTCAAGAATATAAAGGAATCCACCTCCTTCCTCCCACTGCACAGCCACCCAGGGGTGCGTTTCCCAACTAACGATGTAACTCTGATGTAACTATCACTAGTACGATGCATCGTTTGACAAAAGAATGATGTAGTGAGGAGTGTTTCCCAAAACCCGTAGTTTCTCTGTCGCAGAGCCATCGTTGAACCACTTAGTGATAACGTAAAACGGCCATAATGATGCTCTAAACGGGTAACAACTTCTTTAGACAAGAATCCCATAATTTCTTTGTGCAAATTATATTGTTTTACAATCACAGGCATTTAAAATAAATCCAATATAAGTTTTGGTAAAAACATGCACTCGTTTTCCATACTAATTGAAATATATGTAAATGACACATATAGAGCCTATGTTTCCTTAACAAAAATATTATTGAGAACATTATATATTCTATTCTAAAACATAAAATCACTAACAAAATCTAACACATATTCTAATCTCATATATGAATCATATAAATAAATAAATAATGAGGCTATTTAATAAATAAAATTTAATATTTATTATTTATTAGGAAATGAAAAATATATACTTTACCAATAATATAAATAATATTAATGATGATGATGTATATTATTATTATTAAGTAGTGTAAAAGTCCATCTATTAGCCCAATGACGAAACTAACAGCATGGTCGAAGGTTAAATGCATGTAAGCCTTTTCCAGTGCTTCTGAAAAGAATTCTGTTATTCATTAGAGTTTATTTATACTCATTTTCTAGCTCCGAACTTTATCTGACTCCATTTTAAAGTGATCGTAGTATTTAGACTGTATTTCTAATTATAAGAACGGATCACAATAATCATTTATGACTTAATTTAGGGTTTTGATCTATCTGTTCCCATACTCTTCAATTTATACGTTCATTACTGGTCAATCGCCGCACAGAGTTTCATGCCCCGGGAATGCATCAGAGCTCACGATCAGAATGCCGGCACTCTGAAATTAGTCAGAGGATACGGGATGAATTAATATTTAATTAGGCTGGTTGTACAATACTAACACATGCCAAAAGAAAACATCTCACTTAACTCAAGATCCGCACTTGCTAGTTCCAGTGGTTAAGGAATTAAAAAGATCTCCAAACTACGGGGGCGATCCTACATATAGTCTATGAGTCTAATAACTTCCGAAATTATGCCGATCATAAAGGTAGCGAAAATGACTTCACATAATCTACTGGATATAAAAGATTTCAGGAGAATTCAGAATGAGTCAAAACTTAACATTTTATTCGTCAGGTAAAATTGTATAATGCCAATTATATAATCAAACAATCATCAAGCCAATTCAGAGATGATATCTGTAACAATATAACATTCATTAACTCAAATATAGATTACAGAATTAAAGAATGCATACCTGAACAGAGAACTACATTGCAGCACAAATGAGTTGCTGCAATGGGGGTCTTAGCTAACAAGATCTCCCCCGAGCAGTGTCCACCTTATACTTTTATACCCACTCAGAACAAACAGTCATAAATTCAAGACAATAGAAGCGTCACAGAGACTCTTGCCTGGTTACTTTGAGATGTTAATCATCTCTAGAGAGGGGGGAAACATCTGGCAAAGATTATATCAAAGTCAAAAACCAAATCAACATATAAAAATGAAATATCATCGTGAAATTAAGACCACTTTACCAATCACACAGAGACATTTAAAATGATACCAAACATGAATACAGTGCTATAACATACATCATATTAAAACCTTGAGCATTTTATGTGGACTGTGAATTATGGAGAAAGGTAGCTTACAGGTCAAGAAGGGGGGCTTGAGGTGAAATGAGAGGGGGGTCTTTCTCGCATTACCCCCTGGCCTGTTGGCAGTCCACACCTATGTTTGATGTTTGAATGGTCAATAGTAATTAAAATAGAACAGTTGGACAGCTGTAATCCTGTAATCCTTATCTTCTTAGACTCGAGAGTCTGGTTTTATTGCATCTCATGAAATTCCATATCAGCTCTCAGGATCTGCCATAGTGAAGAGGTTAAAAGCCATTTTACAGATCCTTACAGACGGCCCCTGGTCCCTTGGAGCAATCCTGAAGAGTCTCTAAGGGAACACAAGATAATTTGGATGGCTTTTTCCGAGTGATGATGTCGACTGGAGATAACAATGTTGTCACCTGAAAACAAAATGTTATGCATATGGAGTTGAGCTTATGCTCAAGTTGCTGCTCAGGCATTTCTGCCATCAGCGTTGTTGGATTTGTGTCCATCTGTGGTGACATTCAGTCCATAAGATGACAAAGTCCAGTGCATTGATCAAACAGGTTGCAACTCTCGTTGTACTTAGGGAAACATCCATGTGCATTAGATTCTTTCTAAGTCTTTTATCTGCTCCTCGGAAAAGACCTCTGTCAGTTTCAGACATAGGGTGAGGTTCACAAGGCAGATCATATGTTCACAGCTTAGGGAATAATGTCACTGATGATGCTCCACTGTATGCAAGACACTTGAAAAACATTTGAATGACCATGCGATAATGGAATAAAATGAGCTTTTCATCACTGTAGAATGGGTAAACAAAAAGATAATGACCATGTTCAAAGTGTGAGAGGTAAATAAGATCTTAATAAGTCCTAAATTTAGTGGTAGTAAATTCCCAGATGCTTCACTCCCATATGATGGAACATTTGATATGAGTAATTTGAAGAAAAGGTGCACAGGCCTATATAACCAGTATATTACCAGTGGTATGCATAATAAAATATATATAACATCAATAAGAAAAATACACAATCTCACAATTATAATCATAAAATTGTCAATATAAATGGTTCAATTGAAATAACATAAATGCAAATTTAAGGTTTAACTAAATCAACAAGAGAATGAAAATTCAAACAAAGATTTAAAACCTTCAGGATTTTTCCTTCTTCATTCTTTATGTAACTGATGTACAGGCTAAAGTCACATTCAATAATGCAGGTATAATTTAGAATTTGGTTGAATTATTAGAGCCTGCATTTTTAGTTTTAGTTGTTTTTATCAATTTTGAGTTTCAAAAGTCACTGTTGGAAAATAGTGGGCCCTTCTATTTTGCAACAGGGCTAATGAATGAACATGAATGGATTAAACATCTAAAGAGACTAGTAGCCTCGTTTAGATTTTGCTAATTCACAAGTTGAAATAATTTGATATGTGACTGTATCCATGCACGAGACTTCTGCCCATTACTACATCAATACACAACAATTTGAAAAACCGCAAAGTTGCAAAATTGTTTACCACAACTGATATTTAAATAATGTCTCCACATTGTCCTATATGTATGAGCTGAATAATGTATGATAGATATGAATGAGGTAAAATCATTTTTAAACTGGATAGTCGACATATACCAGTTAAAAATACTGTGAGGTTGCAGCAATGAATGTGTGTGGTGTGTGTTTGTGTGTATGAGATGGGTGAGGTTTAATTATAATTTGTGTTGCAAAATTTTGATCCAGCGCTACACTGGGAGGCCATGTAGATAAACATGTGTTAGTGTATTTATGGGGTGTGATTGGCCTCCTTAAATACCTTTATCACCCATCTCATGTCAAGCTGTGTGTCCTGTCTGGATACAGGCAGGTTTAGGCAGTAGTCAACCTGAATGGTAAAATAAATGCAGAGAGTAAAACAGTTTTATCTGAGCCTTTACACAAATTACATTAAAATAGCTGGTACTATTTTAATTCTCCATGTATGGTCTTAGCCAAACAGGTTTTACAATTGGCATCAAATTAAATGCCATTAGAATTTGTGTTGGTTTACAAAGACATTTCATTCTCCTGATCATATTTTTGCAAAGCAAAGCATCAGATAAACTGAGCATCGATGGTCAAATTTGAGCATGTCCTTTTAAACTTCTTTTGCATTTGAACTTTCAGTCTGCCACAATGTTTTATGAACTCAGATTTACTGAGATATGTTTTATTCATTCTGGTCAGATCTGTGTTTTAAGCATCAGTTTCTCAATTTGGATGCTGTGATTTTCATTTAGCAATTAAAATTTAGGAATGCTGATTAAATTCCCCATCTTATACATCTCTGTATTTTATATATGAATTTCTGCCAAAGATTGTATTGCACACAACTTTGATTATGTGCCCAATTAAATGAATCTCCTGATTAAATTTAATACTAGGTATTGTTTTCCCGGAGAGGGATATTTTAGTTTAAAATAATTTTACCATAGAGTTCCAAGTAGAGGTACAGATATGTACCTCCCCTTGTTACTCAGTCACAGCTTTAAGTAAATTCAGCAAAGTTTAGACCAATAGACTCCTTTAAAGAAGACATTTTCTTTGTTAATGCAATTATGAAAGAAACTCTAGCCTCATGGCTAATACTGTACTCCTGTTAGTGGTTTAAACTGCAGCTATATTGAGAATAGCACAGTTTTCCCCTTTTAGGAGACAAACTCATTTACCATAAAAACACGTATCTTAAAATTAATTAATTAATTTCAGCATACAGTTAATTCCATTTTGATACATGACATACGGTCTAAAATGCATCTGTGGCCTCTAAAACCTCAAACCCAAGTGTTTCCACACCTGCAGTAAGAAAATCATGTTTTAGGAATTACTCAGTCTATGTGTATATTATCACAAAATACTGTTGGGTTCTATGGCAATGAAAAAGTGTCTAGCACAATTACAAATGTGAAAATGCAATCAGCCTATACCCTGCCTAGTTAACTAATAAAGCCATTACTATTGGGTTGACGTTTACCGAGAGTATTTTTAATAAAATCAGGTCGGTCAGTTTAGTTAATAATTTTTGGGCATGTCGATTGGTCTCATTAAAGATTCTTGCATAATTAGAAGGTAAAGAAAATCTTTCTTAGTAATTTGATTATTTTCTCTTTCCGTTTTCTCTCTTCCCTACTTACTGTTTTCCATCTTTAACTTCTTTTCCATCTGCTGACTTCTTTTTAATGTTTTAGCATTAATAAAGACCCTCATTTTCCTGCTACATGCCCTCACTCTCCTTTTCAAACTTGCTTTGTCCATTTTTCATCTATTCAATTTTCTTTTCTCTTCCTAAATCATGCTGAATCACTATGAGATTTAAATGCCATTATTGGCTGTGATAATATAATATATCATGATGTTGTTATGATATAAGTTATATTATCTTAAAATGGAATTAATTTAAAATATATTTTATTACTGTACTCTGTAGAGTCTGCCGAGTTAACAAATCAGAATGACTGAATCTCAACTTACTGGTCTTTTAGAAGTCTCGCTTTTGATTTGATCATGTGCTGCAGTTGTTTTTACATATTCTCTGTGTGCACAGGAAAAGTTCAACTGGAAACCAGTCATAACCTTTGTTGCCTGGGCATTTAGTGAAACGCAAGTACATACTGCTTGAAAACACAAGTCAATCATTGCTTGGTTTAAAGGTTTTGTGAGTTAGACACACTTTGCTTAATTTGAGCTAGGTTAGCAGAGGAACATTCTTCAGCAGATCTTTCTTGATATGTGAATGTGTGAAAGGGTATCTCAGGGCAAATGCACAATACACATCTTCTAGATGTATGATCTTATCTGTCTAGTGTTGGGTGTGATTTTTTCACAAAGTAATTAGTCACTGGAATTCAAGATTATTTTTTCTCCAGGGTAAAGTAAGGAATTATTTCTCATTCTTAGATAATTTAATTGCCTAAAATGCTATATATAATTTTAATCATTTATTAAATCAAATTAGAGAAGTAGGGTGATCCCTATTTTACCTATCTCAAAGAATGTAAGTTTATGAAAATATAGTGTCATTTATTTGAAATCTTGTGTTTTCTATTAAAACAACACTAAACCTTCCTGTTTATTTTATTTCTATTATCCATGCAATTTAGTCATGTGAATTTTAGTCCTTTAGTCAAGCAATTAAATTACTTATTGAGTAACTGAGTTACTTTTCAGGCAAAGCCATTAGAAACCTAAATTAACTACAACTGTAGTGATGTAATTAATAATTTTCCTTTTGTCTTTTTGTTTTTAAAGTAACTCTCCCAACACTGATCCTGTCCTTATCTGCCTTACAGCTTTGAAACTCATAAGGGTGTAATAATGTAACGATTTAGACTGAGTCTTAAACAGCATTTTAAGAACTATTTTAAGTGTTTTTATACACTTCTTGAAAGAGTTTCATTACATTAATTTATAAATTAGGAATATTAAAGATTAATCTTTAATCGAAAATAATTTACAGGCTTTGTTATAAGTTTCTGTGGCATTATAATCATATTTGATTTCGTTTTTAATGTGACTATTACTGGGTCAGTTTTCTGAACTATACTGCATGTGAGCCGTATTTCACTATATAAACGTTATTTTAACAATTTCTCCAAACAGTAAAACAAAAGAACATGCTTTTTCTACATTCTTTTAGCGAATGCTTAAATTTCTTCTTTAAGAATTCAGATTTTAGAGAACATATCAGGTCTAATGTTTCTGTTGGAGAGAACGTTTTTCTTTTGAAAAATTCCTATTTATAAATTTAATTGCGCTGTATATGCCCTCTTTACATTCACATACAAAAGATTCTCGCAAGAATTTTTCAGTTCATCTGATTACAGCTTTCCCGAAATTCTTAAAATATAACTTATTGTTTGTTTTCATATTGCAAAGTTATTGCACT
>CAIGQS010000099.1:168801-224575 GCA_903798195.1 Danio kyathit
GGATATTGTTTTTTTTTTTTTTTTTGAGAAGTACTTTTACAATTTGACACATGCAAACCACTACAGAAATGTTCTAACCAACAGGCCCTTGTCATATACAGTACAGATTAGTACTTAATTAGTAACCTACTATAAATTAAAAGCATTAACGTATGCTGTTTTTTTGTTTTGTTTTCACAAGCTTTGGAGACGTAACATAAATTCCGCTTTTAAATAATGTCACATATAGCTTCCGTCATGAGCCACGGCTGTGTTCAAAATAACATCAATGTTTTCAAAGTGCACTGCAAAAGGAGCGCAATTGTAAACATGAAGATCGCTAAAACTGAACTGTAAAAATACTTTGAAAGCAAATTACACCTAAGAAAGATGACTAATGTTTTTTTTTTCTCTTCCAATTCTAAGTTTAAATGTTGGAATGTTCTAAACGAATAGGGGGGATAACTGGGAATAGTACACAGCCAGGAACTATGTTTCTAACTACAGCTCCACAGGTGTAGTTGCAAGTGTACAAGTTTGTGATGTAGTTTGGGAAAGTTTGTTGGAACGATGGATTTGGGAAATGCTTGTAACAACAAAACTTGCGACCTTAGTTGGCTAACGATGGTTTTCGGAAACGCACCCCTGCTCAGCTAGTAGAAAAATCCTGATGTAGCCCATCGATAAAGGAGAATAAGACCACTTTATAAGTTGGCTTAGTGTATTTCAATATATGATGTTACAATTTGCACTAGATGTCTGTAACTGAAATTAATTAACACAACACACTTCCTCAGCCCAAGTTTATCTTTACATAGAATAACTCATCACAACCTTCAACTTAATCACTTTCATTATTCAATTGTATGCACTTTATTCATGGTCAGTTTGATAGTTGTTAGTAACCGTTGCCTTTTATTTTGGTAATAAGCTTTGTTCATTAAATTGTGTCAGTTATGTAATTTTTGCATTAAATTACAAAACAAAAACTAGTAAATGATATTGTGAGGCATTTCTAATGCAGTCTCTATGGACAGGACAGTAAAAATTGATGCAATTATCAGTCACCACTAATATTTTTTTCCTTTTTCTGATAGTCATGATAATATTATTGTGAAGTTATTCATTTGTTATTTCAAAAATATATAAATATATGTATGGTAATCTCCCATTCAGTGTGCTCTAAATTTACCAAACTATGATTACTTATGCTGTTGATAAACCCAAAATGTGAAAAAGGAGCTAAATAGTAAAAGGCTCCACACATTAAATAATATCTGACAGATGCTTCAGATTGGCCAGAAAATAAACTCCATCAAATGTAAGTAAATTTAAGTTCAACAATCTTTGATTGTTAATTATTGTCTCTGCAAAATGCTGTGCCTTTTTAAAAAGAAGAAACAAACTATCTGACAGACACTCACCCTCACCTCAAGCCTTAACGTTAATATTGAGACCACCAAGTAACACTACAGTTTTTTTTTTTTATTTCAATCACTGTGTTATAAACAAACATGTTTTTTAAGGTATTTTGTAAAACACAGTTTTACAGTCATGTTAAAGGTACAAATAAAATTCCTTCAAATGACTAACAAGTAAGATTACATTATTTTTAAAAACAAGTATTCATACATTGTACTCTTGTCTTACACTGTACCGCTTGTCTTTTTGAATATTTTTTTTCGCACTCTAGTCTGTGATTAGGGGAAAGTAAAGCAACCCACGGGCTGTTATGTAAAGCCAATCCCAACATGCGCTAGCCACAGCTGGTATGCCTTGCATAAGAGTCACAGAATGTCAAGAGGTGAGAGAGACCAATGCCAATCCAGTGTATACCCAAGCTTTCCCAGGCAGTGATATCTCCTGTGGCCGCCCAGGCTGGATTAGCCCTGATTGATGTTGCTGTCCTGGATTTCTGTTTAGGACAGAAAGAGATTGCTTAGATTTAGGACTCAGTTCATAAATGTGTATATGTAATACGTGGGTCAAAGTACTACAGTGTGTCTGCTGGAAAATGGACTAATCCTCTATACACCACTTTATGGCTTTAACTTTATGCCTTCAATAGAAAAAAAAATCAATCAAGAGAAAATCCAGGACAAATTGTTGAAATGGTTGTGCTACTTTTGGGAATGGTACTATGGACATATTTCATTTGTAATTGTTCAATGAACTTTTAACCCCACAAAATCAGAAAGCTGTCTACTAAATACAGTTATAACTTGATTAGAAGATTTTAGCTTCAGTTGTGTTTACACAATGCATTTCACTGCTGAAACACAACTTTCTGGTTGAGGGAATGCATGACACATTATTTTCATTCATGTTTTCTTTGCTTTTTACATAGTTTAGTTGATTTTTAATTTTTTCACAAATAATATTTTACAATTACTGTAACATTCATTTATATCCAATTTTGTATTTAACACACACAAACCTTGAAACTGAAAATAAGCTAAATGAAAAAAACAATATACAGTATTAAACAGTATAAAAATGAAAGCTAGACTTTGTACTTCTGTTAAACAAACAAATAAATAAATACTAGTCAACATTCAAAGTGGATCATCTTTCATCAAAGTTGAACAAAAAACATTCTTCACGTAGGATAATTTTGAAAAATGGTTTTGTTCCACTTCAAATGTTGACTACTATACTCATTTTTCAATCATTTATTTTAGTTTCTTTATATTTTTTTGTTAAATTACTCTAGAGTTTGCTTTCAAATTACATAGTAAGAATGTCATTGAATAAGAAATTTAATATAGATGAATGTATTCACGTTCCTCTTCCTTCTGACAACTTTGTCAACAAAAGATGATCTAGTTGTCTTTGTTTGAGAGGTTACAAGCGATGGTGGCCTCCTGATTTGATCAAAAGTTATCTTTAAAATGCTGAATACATAAACTGCACTGTCTGCATAGGTGGTTGCACTGTGGTGAGGAGAGGTAATGTGCTAACAAGCACAGGCGGGCACTCATCAGGTGCTAATGCACTTACTCTGGTAAGTGAGGTTAAGCACATAGTGTATTATAGTAATACAGTGGATTTGTTGATCTGTGTCAGAAAGTGAATGAGAGAATGACAAGGGTTGGCATTAGGACACGTGGGCCACAGCTGTGCATTTCATCAGCCTCCGCCTGTGCCATTAGTGAAAGAGGCTTTGATACCCTCAAGACTAATAAGCTATTGTCAGATGACGGACACAGAGGTGGAGGGTACAGATCATTTGTTGGCCCACTGAGGACACACTAGCATTATGACACAGAAATAGTGTGTTGTTGAAATGAAAAGGACAGTTTTTTAATGGGCCAATGAAACATTATTTGTCATTTTGATGTGTATTAATTTAACCCTCTTAATAAAATGCTGACCATGCTTTTTTTTCTTCTCTTCTGTTGTGTCAGTGAGACAATGTCTGAAAACCTAAAAGAGAATGATGCCATAACAGTGAAATCTAATTATTATTATTAATATTCATTCATTCATTTTCTTTTTGCCTTAGTCCCTTTATTAATCTAGGGTTGCCACAGCGGAATGAACAGCCAACTTATCAGGCATATACCTTCCAGCTGCAACCCATCACTGGGAAACATCCATACACTCCCATTCACACACATACACTATGGACAATTTAGCTTACCCAGTTCACCTACACCGCATGTCTTTGGACTGGTGGGGGACACCGGAGCACCCGAAGAAAACCCACGCCAACACGGGGAGAACATGCAGACTCCACACAGAAATGCCAACTGACCCAGCCGAGGCTCGAACCAGCAATCTTATTGCTGTGAGGCAATCATACTACTGCGCCACTGAGAAACCCTATTATTAGTATTTAAAAAAACATTAAATCAAACATATTTTTATCAAATATTCATTTATTCATTAATTTTCTTGTCGGTTTAGTCCCTTTATTAATCCGGGGTCGCCACAGCGGAATGAACCGCCAACTTATCCAGCACGATTTTACGCAGCGGATGCCCTTCCAGCTGCAACCCATCTCTGGGAACATCCACACACTCATTCACACACATACACTACGGACAATTTAGCCTACCCAATTCACCTGTACCGCATGTCTTTGGACTGTGGGGGACACCGGAGCACCCGAAGAAAACCCACGCCAACACGGGGAGAACATGCAGACTCCACACAGAAATGCCAACTGACCCAGCCGAGGCTCGAACCAGCAATCTTATTGCTGTGAGGCAATCGTACTAATGCGCCACTGAGAAGCCCTATTATTAGTATTTAAAAAAACATTAAATCAAACATATTTTTATCAAATATACTTTAGGAAAAAATAACATGCTTGTAAAAATGCAGAAAGTAATATGGTTAATATTTATAATAAAGATTATACATATTGTGTGGGAATAGTAGATGGTATATCAATAATATATTATGTTATTTTAATATATATTGTTTTTTTTTTCATACTAATGAAGGAATGTTTATCAAGATTATTTAACCAGTATTTTTTTAGTTACAAGAATGGTTACAAGAATGGTAACTGGTTACAAGAATATAGGTGAATTTAATACAATGTTTTATTGAAGTATATTTTTGAAGGGTTGTGATAAACAACATGACATTCTAGCTGTTCCTAGTTGTATAATTCTTAGTAAACATACAATTTCTCATTTAACATTTGTGACAATATTAATATATAGTTTTTGCATTAGCTTGGTTCAAGAAACACTGATAAGAGATTAAATTAACCACAAAACAGAATCCTTAGCTTGTTTTTCTTGCATTCAATGCATGATTAACTATTGAAACATATTTTAATGGGTGGCACGGTGGCTCAGTGCTTAGCACTGTTATCTCACAGCAAGAAGGTCGCTAGTTCGAGTCCCGGCTGGGCTAATTGGCGTTTCTGTGTGGAGTTCCCCCCGTGTTGGTGTGGGTTGCCTCCAGGTGCTCTGGTTTTCCCCACAGCCCAAAGACATGCGTTATACTAAACTACTTCAAATACAATTACAAATACTGCAATTACTAAATACAATTTAATACTGAACTAAATTGAGCCTAGTGTATGAGTGTGTGTGAATGTGAGAGTGTATAGGTATTTCCCAGTACTGGGTTGTCGCTGGAAGGGCATCCGCTGCGTAAAACATATGCTGGAATAGCTGGCGGTTGATTTCTCTGTGGCAACTCCTGATGAAGGACTAAGCCGAAGGAAAATAAATGAACATATTTTGATCTTATTATTTATAAATATATCTTTTTATTACTTTTGATATTACAAGGTAACAATAATTAACAATAAAAAAAACTGTTTAAACAAAACAGCACAGTATTCAGTTTTTATTATGCAAACAGTGTTTCCTTTCAGGCTGTTACATACAAGTCAGAACACATAGAAACAATAACCATAGTTATTTAGAAATGGAAAAGAGTTTAAATATATATCAGCCAGAAATTCTCTTGCTTGTCAAGACATATGACCCCTGCACATAAAAGTTTTTCATCAGAAATTGTGATGAAGGACAACAGGTGTTGTTAATACATTTAAGCTTAACAGCAAGGCATTACAGCTGTCACCTGCTATATTCCATCTACAATGTTGAAACATTCTCTAAGTAATGACCATGTCCTTTTCCCAGAGCTGGCACACAACTAGGAGACGTGTCTATTGATTCTGTAACCTATCTTCTTGTATATTTTTCCTTGCTTCGACATGTCAGTCCAAGCATCCCGTTAAGCATGTGTGCCAATGTAATCCCCTGGTATGTGTACATTTAAACTAAAGATGTGGACTACAGAAATGTGTCCTAATTCTTGATAAAAACAAACTTCTGAATGTTTGCGAGTAGTCTGGACCATTATTTGAAAATCAGTAGGTTTAGAGAGATCTTCTCTGCTGACAGAAGCCACAGCCTGCAGATGTTCTGTAATTATGGGCTTGTGCTGTAATCAGCTTGAAGGGTAAATGTGCTTCCCTTCTCTTCAGCCTGCTGCTTTCATTATCCCTTTCTAACTTTCAGTAGACCAGTGCAAGATATAACAAGATAACCATCATATTTACTAACTTTTTGTTACATGATAATTTAATCAATTCATTTAACTCCACTCTTTTCAAACCTGCTTTTCCTGGTATGGATGTTAAATGTTACTATCACCCACAGTTGTGCAATAACTTTACTTTTTTCTAATAGAATATATACTGAAGCCTGCGCTGATCTTTAATGGGCACACTTAGGGCTTGCCTAAGGGCCCCCAGTGGGCTGTGAGTGTAGAGGCATTGAAATTTTACCCATTGGCAAAAGGTTGACCCCTTACAGTTTTCCCTGCATGGGCAGCCCTCATCTAGCTCCCAGGAAGCCCTCTATAGGCCCACACAGTGTCCGCACTATAATCTACAACAATAAATTAATCTGGATTTATTTATTTTAGAAGCCAAACTACTAGTTTTTTAGTAGTTGTTGTAGGCAGTTGACACTAGAGGCACAGCCACACCCAACCCAACCACTCTGGCTTGAGCTCATATACAGGTATATGCACCACTGCCCCAACAGTGACCACTCTTGCTAGAGTCACACACCTGCCACTGTATTGACAGCTCCCGCTGGTGTCACGCATACTACAGTATATGCACCATTTCCGCTGCAGTGACCACTGTCACTTGAGAATATATACACTTCCATATCCACACTTCACCTACTGATACACCCTACTTTATACTACTGCCTCAAAAGTGACTGCTCCTTCTGGAGCTACATTCTCATTTTCACCTTCCACATCTATATCGTCACTGACATCATACCACTGTGATCATCCCCACTTGCCTGCATATTTAAAGTAGTTTGATACCATGCGACACTGATTAAGGTGTTGTTGCAGTGATCACTCCCGCTGGACCCACACCCTTATTTACACCAGTGTCAGCTCCCACAGGATCCAAATTTACATTACACCTCTGCCGTAGCAGTACCTACTACCGCAGGACCTACTACCGCAGGACCTATTATGCATTACATTACTACTGCAGCAGTGCCTGCTCCCAAAGGAACCACATTAATTACATCACTACCACAGCAGTCTCCCACTTCACAGGAACATTATTCATAACATCAATGCCACAGCAGTCTTTAAATCAGTCTCAAGCTATCTCTAAAATGTTGAGAGGAATAAAATGGACTGACAGCATGGTAAAACAATCTCTCGTGTTACAGTCTCACTCATATTCAAGTTTTTCAAGCAGACAAGTGCTCCCTATGGTGAAATGAAGAGTGGAGAGACATTATTGACTCCAAGTACCAGATGGCCTTACACAAACAAGGACTAGATGAGGGATGTAATGTAATATGTAATGTGTGTATTTATATAGCGCATTTATTGTGTATGGCCATATACCCAAAGCGCTTCACAATCATGAGGGGGGTCTCTTCACACCACCACCAGTGTGCAGCATCCACTTGAATAATGCAACGGCAGCCACAGGACAACGGCGCCAGTGCGCTCACCACACACCAGCTATTGGTGGAGTGAAGAGACAGTGATAGAGCCAATTAGGTGGATGGGGATGATTAGGGCCATGATTGGTAAGTGCCAATTGAGGGACTTTGGCCAGGACACCGGGGTTACACCCCTACTCTTTTTACGAGAAGTGCCATGGGATTTTTAATGACCACAGAGAGTCAGGACCTCGGTTTAACGTCTCATCCAAAAGACGGATAAACAAGGGGGCATGGTAAAGGTAAATGAAGAGGAAGGAATCACGGAGCACACAGATATAAACAAAGAGTGACCCATGTGCTCAAACATAGAAACATGAAACAAAGACATCACAGAAAGAATAGACAAGACTGTATCTTGACAGTATAGTCAACCCCTCCTAGCATACAATCCAGGCAAACCAGCCCAGGGAGGTACCAACAGGGGGTAGGCGTAGAGTAGCCAGGACTCAAAAAGTGTGGGATTGGGAGAAAAAACCTATTGGGATGGTTTCGGGAGTAGCAGAAACAGAAGCAGATGCTGGAAAGGTTCAGGGTTTTGAGCCAATACTGGACAGCTGAAGATATCACACCCTGCTTGGGGACTGGAGCTACTCCGGAATACACTCAGGGGCTGAGGTTGGCACTGCATTGTGCTCAAGGGCTGAAGTCTTCATTTCACAGTGCTTGGGGACTGGAGCCATCTCTCGAAAACACTCAGGGGCTGAAGTCAACACTGCACTGTGCTCAGGGGCTGATTTCTCAGGAGCAGGAGCAAGCTCTCGGACAGCTCTTTCTGGAGTAGGCTCTGGGACAAGTTCCTCAAAAGTGAGTACTGGGGCAGGTTTCACAGGGACTGACTCAGAACGTTCACTTTCAGGAATCTCACAATTAGTGGCAAGGACAAGGAGTGACTCAAGACAGGCAAGTGTCTCAGACTCAGGTCACTGCAGCTGGGTCAAAGGACGGCTTGGGACTGACCTTATCAGCTGTGATAGGGAGAGCAGGGTACTCTGTGATTCCCTCTATGGGCATAACAGGCAGATTGAGAGCCTCAGGGATGGCCTCAAGGAGAGCCTCAGGCCACTCAGGAACAGCTTCTGTGAAATCAGATAAAGCAGGTGACTCAGAGATGTACTTAATGAGCACAACTTGACAAGGCAGAACTTTGGTTTTGAAACAATTGTCATTGATGGACACCACAGAACAAACAGATGGTTGAGAAGGGTTGGCTAGACTACATTTTTCTGGGCACAAGAACTGTGAACTTGAGAAACTGCTTACTGTATAGCGTGGGCCTTTCTCTTCCTCTGTTTACGACGGGTTGATAGAGCACACTTCGTAACCACTGTAGTATGTGCAACCAACTCAGGAGAAGTGGCAAAAAATACCGTCGGCTCTGAGACAGGGAAAGACTCTGCAAACTGGATAGATTTGACTAGCTTTTGACTAGTGATAGATTTTACTAGCTTAGTAGGCTGGAAAACATAAAAAGGATCAATAAACTTTGGGGAAGAAGACTGTGTTGTCTCTGGTATCACTAGAGGATATTCAAGGAAGATGGTAGTCGAGTCTGGAACCTCTAAGTTGACTGGTCCGAGATCAAACAGGGTGATGACTGTGGTAGGCTTGAAAAACTCAGGGGGAACTTGTCTGAATGCAGCAAACATTGGGATCATGGGGTCAGACAGGCATTTATTTCACTGAGGAAGTGGAGGCTACTTGTGGAACAAGGCCATGAAGGCATTCCTCATTTGGAGTGATGAAACAGATATATTGTGAAGAACCAGAAATTTAAGATCTTGAGATCCTCCATCTCCCACTTTGGCAGGGGATAATCCAAACCGCCATTGAAGAGGTAATTTAAGTCCTGATCCTGGTAATTAAGGCCCTTGGCCATTGTCTAAAAGGACTGGGCAAAAACGTTAACAGAAATCTTCCTTCAACAAACAATTCAGACTGCTGAATGTAAATGTTCTTAATTTAAAATGCATGTTTAAGAATCGTGTCAATCACTCAACTGTTACTGTAAATTTTTCTAAAGTGAAAGAACAGTAATACACTTTATTAAACCACCTATTCATGCAGAGGTTGATATTACTCTATGGCTCTGTTTATTTACATTATAGCATCAAAATACAACACTTAACACATAAATACATAGAGAATACATGTCTGTCTCTCTTTTGTGGAGTTTAATTATAATTTAGCCTAGATTTATTTTAATTTATATTAGATAGCTCATTGTGTAAGTGAGTGGGAGGGAGAGCTGTGTCAGTGCAGAGCTCAGTAATATTTATGACCATTCCAAATATGGTCAATCTTAAGCTTATGATTCTAAATGTATTTTATGGAGTAAATGAAATGCACTCTCTCCATCTTAAATACCCAGCTGAGGTGTCCTTAAGCAAGCCACCTAACCCCTAATTGCTCCACGAATACACGGGTACTTATTTACTTTATAAATAAACTTCACTTCAAGAGTTCACACTTAGCTCATGATTGATAATAAAGCTTGTTTCGCATGCTGTCCCGGGGCTCCCTCCCATTTGCAGGGCGAGAGGGGAGTTTGAGCTCAGGTAGAGCTCGATGAACTCCCCAAAGAATCCTTTTTAAGCTCGGGACAGTTGATCTATGCCCCAAGAGACATAGATCAATGCTATATCTGGCTGCTGGATATAATATTGGGGAATATGTTAGAAGAGAGAGGCTCCTGCTGGAGTGAAGTTGGAAATAGACTCCACAGGAGTCTGGACAATGGTGTGAGAGGGGCGGGGATTGACTCCCGTGGGAGACGAGACTCTGGGGAGCCAGGGGTTAGAGCCGGGGTGGGTGGGGCTCCTGCGGGAGTCGGGGAAGATTTTTGGGTGGTGGACTGCTAGGAGAGCAGTGAGAGTTCGACTTCATTGCAATGGCTTGGATCACCGACGTCTTGAGAGTTTAGTCGGAGTTTGTGGACTGCGTTGTGTGAGGCAGTTTAAAGTAGAAGGTGGAAAAGCTGGTGGGCCAGCGTGTTGCGGGAACTCAGGCTCGATTGCTGGCGATGCTGCAGCTGACATCTCAGGGAGAGCGGGGCTCTGGCTGGAGTTGTTGTTGTTGTTGTTTGTTTGTTCTTCCATATCAATAGGTTAAATGGTGCAGCGCTGGAGCGTTTTGTAGCGGGAAGCATTCATCAAGATGAAGATATTGAGAAAAATCTCTGGTTATTTATAGTGGGTTAGGAATCAACTGATTGGATAATAAATCATGAGCTGATGCTGGAACAGCTGAGACAATCATAAGCACGTGATCCTCTCAAAATTAGTTTATAAATAAACTTCACTTAGAAGAGGTAGTCATGGTTTGATTGGGCTCAAATCAAGCCAGAGCATGCCACATCACTTTTAAGGGACTGTTTCATTCAATCACTCATTCATTTAGTTTCCTTTGGCTTAGTGCCTACAGCAGAATGAACCTCCAACTATTCCAGCATATGTTTTATGCAGCCGGCATGTGTTTTATGCAAAAGATGCCCTTCCAGCCGCAACCAAGTACTGGGAAAGAGGCTGTTTCATAGGGATGTATTAACCATTAATGTTACCTGTCATAGTTTATCAAACATGCAAACCCCTTGCTGGACTTCAGCTGCCACCATTAGCAAACCTAAAACATGTAGCACGATGACTTTTATGAAAATGCATGTATCTGTTCAGCAAAAGATTTGACTGTGTGTCACTGCATTTCAACCGACTTAAAATAATACAAAAAATATAACTAAAGCAAAACAAAATTGTAAACAAGCAAGCTTCTCCGACTTTGAAGGATTTTGTTTCTCTCTCTGTACTGACAGCATTAGAGAAGGTAAGAGATTGATAAATGTTGTAAAAAAAATTTAGAGTTGCTGATTTTAACCGCTTTCCTGTTTATAACTGGATTGATTTACTAATTAACATTAGACAGATTCCTACTTTAGTACAGTTCAAGCTGCAATTGAAATACTGGTTAAAAATGAATTAGGTGTGTGACTAACATTTTGATGAAATTTATCTTATGATATTGTGTTGATGTTTTTGTAATGTGATCTGTATTTGTATTATTCTGCCAAGGATCTGCAGCTGACATTTAGCTATGTGGCTAATTCTGGGTCAGTTCTTTGACTGTCTATTGTCCCTGTAAAATGTAACAATTAATTAAAAAATCTAATTAAACTGAAAAACAGCTTGAGAGAATATCAAGTATTTTAAGTTTAAAGAAGAAAATGTGCAAAATATTTTGTACAAATGCTTTCTGTAGTAGTTCACTTCTGTGGTTTCATGTTTTTTTAACACTCTACTCAATGTCCCATAAAAAAATGCATAAAACCTTTTTTGTTTTAATAGGAAAAAATGCAAAATGGTGTGCACACATACTTATACACACATAATTATATGAATAAAAATAACCTCCCCAAAGTTTTGTTTGCACCACAACCATGTTGCATTCTTTATGCATAACTTGCATACTTTATGCAACCTTCTAATAGCACTATCTAAATATAAAACTAATCCAGCCTTCCAGTGAAACTATGAGAGCTGCTCATAAACACCACAGTATCAAATTGCAGTGTATGCCAATTCTTTTCACCAGGGTTTTTCCAGGTCTTAAACTCCTCATGAGAAAAAGTGTGAACTGTGACCCAGAGGCCAACACTTCAGCTCAGTTGCACAGCTGGAAAAGGCCTGCATGCTCGCTCCTCGACAACTCAGGTTTCTTTGAGACGCCAAGAGACATAAATGCTCAGATGAGCTGATCCATTCAAAATTGGATATGCTTTTAAAAATTTAGCATGCACTTTCTATTGTCATTCCCATTTTTGTGGGTTTTTTTTTTTTTACAGCTTACATGTATTGGAAATTCTTGAATAACTGTTATAAATATATTATTTTCTTCTTCACAAAAACACCACATTTGCCTATCAGGTTACAAATGAAGAATGCATAAGTATGCAGGATTGATGTTCAGTTCAATTCCATTCATCTTTATTTATATAGCGCTTTACAATGTAGACTGTGTCAAAGCAGCTTAACATAGAAGTTCTAGTAAATTGAAATTATGTCAGTCCAGTTTTGAGAGTTTTGAAGTTCAGTTTAGTTCAGTTTATTCATTCATTTTCTTTTCGGCTTATTCCCTTTATTAATCAGGGGTCGCCACAGCGGAATGAACTGGCAACTTATCCAGCACTTTTTACACAGCGGATGCCCTTCCAGCTGAAACCCAACACTGGGAAACCCCCATACCCTCTTGCATTCACACCCATACACTACGGCCAATTTAGCTTATTCACTTCACCTATACCGCATGTCTTTGGACTGTGGGGGAAACCGGAGCACCCGGAGGAAACCCACACGAAAACAGGGAGAACATGCAAACGCCACACAAAAATGCCAACTGACCCAGCCAAGGCTCGAACCAGCAATCTTTTTGCTGTGAGGCGATCGTGCTACCCACTGTGCCACCGTGACACCCCTAGTCCAGTTCAGTCTGGTTAAATTTATTAGTTATAATGTCTGTTATAATGTTAATTTTTATAATGCCTATTTAAATAGTACATGTGGTTTGAGTGTGACAGTTAAATTAAAGGTTTTTGCACCAGGTAGATACAGGAAATAATTTATTGGAACTAGCCAGCAGACCCGTTTCACTGAGAATATAATCCCCTTATGCCATTTTTCTGGCTCTAATCACACTCTGAGTTAAATTACCAACTGAAGGATGAAGAATTAACACCTGCTTTATAATTTTTACAATATGCTTGCAAACATTTAGGTAAATAACACAGTACATTTCCTATTACTAAACTTATGAAAACATCAGCTGCATCCAAAAGTTCTGTAATGCTGCCTTCTGAGCCAGGATAGCATCAAAGAACATCTGAATCCAAATGTTGCTTCACTTCCTGTCTCTGCAGGCATCGTCTTCTGATCAGATATTGAAGGTAGCACAGATGTGTCCTTCGCTGCCTCTTATAACCCACAATTCTGTGCATGCATTTCTGACAGTTGAGCTAAAAAATAAAGATAACATCTAGAAGCAGAAATAACAATCTATTTTAACAATAGCAATTTTATATTTATTAATAAAATAACTGTTTTAATATACTTTAGCATTTTACAGAACAGTTTTTTTTTAACTGCTTACACAGAAAATCTTTTCATGTCACACAATTTTTTAAACCTCTCACTCAAAATGCAAAACTACATAGCAAATCTCCAAAACCATAAAGCTATTTCTCAGCCTTGAACTCAATTGCATTCAATTATGCATTTTCAATTGCATAAAACACTTTTTTTTAAACGCTACACACAATGCTCTACCTAAAACACAAAAATCTACTGCTGTTCACACCAGACGTGGCACGCGTGGATAAATCATGCTATTTGTGCGTAAATAGACGCATGAACGTCAAATCTGCTTCATTCACACATCAAATTACCTTCACAATAGACGCGGATTTGTGTCATGGGCAGGGCTTCTGTCTGCCCGGTGACTCTAGCTTCATTGCTAAATGGCTAACATGGATTTTATTGAGAGAATACCTGTGTTTATGTGCTTTATGAAGGCTGAAAAACAGCATCCATTCATCTGGAGACGTGTCTGAGTCCACTAGATCCTTTCAGAGGTGCACCCAGCTCTGTGAGTTCATAAACTCCTCCAGAAACCTAACCTGGATGATGGAAGCTTTCAGTGGTGCTTCCCACTGAGCTGAGCCCAGTTTGATCAACTGTTGTCTGGTGTCAGCAGGAGGATTTCCTCAAGGGACACCAACAACAGGTGCTACGTCCTAATCACGCCACTACAAGAGAAAGCTCCTGATTGGTTAATGCAGCGCGGATGTCCACTGAAGTTCAGATTTTCCAACTTGAGCAATTCACGCGTAACACGCATTAAGCACGTCAATTGCACAAAGCGCTCAACTCGCACCGTTTCATTCGCACGAATCGCGTCATTCGTACTGCAGGATGTCTATTCATGTATTTACATTGACTTAACATGTAAATCCCTCGCGCTTGACACTTCTTCCGCGTCTGGTGTGAACGCAGCATAACAGGAAGCTACTTGCTTTCCTTTTCCAAACACAACCAAACAAAATGCTACACCCGGTCACACACTCCTCAAATGTGGAAACACCAATTTCTTAACTGATCATAACCAATCACTGTTTTACTGTAGTATAGACTTATAAATAGGTCAAAGGTGACAGGACACCAAAAAAAAAAAAAAAAACTGGCTCAAAAATTTTTACCACATTTTCACCTTTTCTAAAACTTAAATTCCTAATTTCTAAATCCTAAATTTCTCTAAAAGAATAGAGAAATTCTCCTCAGCATGGCTCTGTAGAGTGTATGATGGCTAACCCTATGCCCGCATAATGCTTCTCCAGTTTCCATTTACTGTATTCTGGAGAATATATGTTTTGTTTTACATATGCTTTACATACAGTAATGTACAGTATGTTTATGGTTTTGTTGTATGCTACTGTATCCATCAGTAATGTTTGGCCTAATTAATATTTTCTGTTTCTTCATTGCATTGGTGTTTCCAGTCTACCTGTTATTTCTCTAAGCAGATTATTTTCACTGTAGAATATTGTATTAATATGTAGATATAAGTCTAGTTTTAAAAAAATGTGACATTGTTTTAAAAATGTGTGTAAGCAGTTGGAAAAAAACTGTAACAAAGAAAAACTCAAATATCACATGGTCCATATATATATATATATGCAAGTATTCAGACCCTTTGCTGTGACACTCATTTATTTAACTCAGGTGGTGTTCATTTCTTCTGATCATCCTTGATATGGTTCTACACCTTCATTTGAGTCCAGTTGTGTTTAATTATACTGATTGCACTTAATTAGAAAAGCCACGCACCTGTCTATATAAGACCTTACAGCTCGCAATGCATGTCAGAGTAAATGAGAATCATGAGGTCAAAGGAACTGCCTGAAGAGCTCAGAGACAGAAATGTGGCAAGGCACAGATCTGGCCAAGGTTACAAAAACATTTCTGCTGCACTTAAGGTTCCTAAGAGCACAGTGGCCTCCATAATCCTTAATTGAAAGACGTTTGGGATGACCAGAACCCTTCCTAGAGCTGGCCATCTGGCCAAACTGAGCTATCGGTGGAGAAGAGCCTTGGTGAGAAAAGTAAAGAGGAACCCAAAGATCACTGTGGCTGAGCTCCAGAGATGCAGTTGGGAGATGGGAGAAAGTGGGGTGCTGGAGAGAGCGAGGGGTGTATTTCGAACAAAAATGAAGACTGTGGGGTGGATTGAGGACGAAAGTGAAAACTGGGGGTTGGATCACGGACGAAAGTGAAGGCCGTGGATCAGATTGTGAACGAAAGTGAAGACTGGGCGTTGGATCGTGGATGAAAGTGAAGACCGTGGGGTGGATTATGGAACAAAAGTGAAGACCTGGGGTTAGATTGCAGACAAAAGTGAAGGGCCAATATAGCCTGTGATGTCGATGAGATTCTCATTCCAGACCAGGACAGGATCAAGACAGGATGCTGAGGTGAAATAATTTGTGTATGTGTGTGTGTTGTATTGTATAATACATGAATAAATGTGCTAGAGTATATAAATTGGTTGCATCTTTTTGTGTTCATCATATGAAAAGCATTTTTAAGGGGAAATCACAAGCAAAATAACTTGCCAGTTTTGGAAATATTGTTTTTCACTTATTGCAGTATTGTGCAAACTGTGTAGTAGTAGTGTGTGTGTTTCTGATGCCTTGTGTGTGATGTTTGAGGGCAAAGTTAGTTAGTTTTTTCAGCAAGAGTGAAGAGCTTCATTTTGACCTGAAAATAGAATGTTTGGAAGAGTGTGTGTTGTTATGGATTTGTTATTAATTGTGTTTTGAGAATATAAGGCATTGTTTAAAAAAATGTGTTCAAGCAATCGAGAAAAACTGTAATATACTGTAGTATTTGTAATGTAGATTTTGTTTTCTATAATATTTACTTCATCACAGCCACTTCATATTAACCAGTGTACTCAGTGCTTACCCAAGTCAGCGAACTTTGTCTATCGGTTAAGTCTAGCCATGAAATTTAAAAAAACAAAAAGTTTGGATTTTGTCAAAATTGTTGAGAGAAATCTGTAATCTATCAGAAGAACAGACAAGCAGCGATAAGTGTAATGTTCAGACATAGGTGGAGGCGACTGACGGCTATCATATTGTGTGAAACTCAGCAGATGGTCTTTTAATAATACATTTGCTGGATGTTCCCTTGCCCAAGCTGATAGGTTTCATCGTACAATGGGGTCACTCAGGGTTCAGCATCCCCCCTCACAATTCCAAACCCACCCAACCAGCTGAAATCTAGAATAGATTGGTCATTAACCCTTTCAAAGCTGTGAAGGTAAAGAGAGTGAATAATCCTGCACAGTTGAGCAAAATTCTTAAGGTTCTTTCCACTCAATGCTAATGCAAATCCTGTCTAGGGGCACAGACAGGGCCACTGAGCCACTTAGGGGCTTTCCCAACATTGCAGGTTATACAGTTATGTAGTTATCTCACTCTTTCTTTGTCATGCGATTTGACACACAATTAAACAGAATGAAGGACATTAGATATAAAAGTTTATTTACAAAGTAATACAAATTTATTAAAATTAATTTGTAGACAAATATAAATTAAAATCAAATAATAAAAACTACTCTCTTTGAAAAAAGAAATGTTCTATTTAAGGTGTTCTTATTACACATATTCCATGTACTTATTAAGGGTGCAATGGTTCAATCTACTCACGGTTCGGTATGTATCGCAGTTGTAGGATCACGGTTTTGGTACGGTACGGTTTGTGCAATGCTTGTCTCCTTCCTGAACGAGCTAAATGACTTTTATGCCCACTTTGAAAGAGACAATAAAGAACCCTACACCAGGATCACTTCCTCAACCGACCACTCACCTATTACACTCACCTCCTCAGAAGTCTACGCCGCACTGAGTCGGATCAATGTGTGTAAGGCTGCTGGACCAGACGGTATTCCTGGGCGCGTCCTCAAAGCATGTGCAGAACAGCTCGCTGGGGTATTCACAGACATTTTCAACCTGTCCCTTAACCTAGCAGCTGTGCCAACATGCTTCAAAACCACCTCTATTGTGCCAGTGCCGAAACACTCCAGCCCAGCATGCCTGAATGACTACCACCCTGTAGCACTCACACCCATCATCATGAAGTGCTTTGAGCGGTTAGTCCTGGCACATCTGAAAGACTCTCTGCCATCCACACTGGACCCACATCAGTTTGCCTACCGTGGCAACAGGAGCACAGAAGATGCAGTCTCCATAGCACTGCACTCTGTACTCACACACCTGGACAATAAAAACACTTACGCCCCATTCACACGGGGCTTCAGCGTCAACACTTGACAGAGGGCGTGTCTGAAGTTGGGGCTGACGCGATCGTCATAGCAGCGTCAGCCAATGAAATTAGTCAGCAATAGGCCACTGTTGGAGCTGGTGTATTTGCATACAGCGATCTGATTGGCTGACGCTTCCGTCTGCGCTTGAAAAGCTGAGCATGTCCCAACTTCTGCAGCGAGCAACGCCTCTGAAGCGGCGCCGACGTATCCACAATGCAGTTCGGCAACGCCTGACGTCACCCATTCAAAGTGAATGGGAAGCGTTGAAGCTGACGCCCCGTGTGAATAGTGCGTTATGCACGAATGCTGTTTGTTGACTTCAGCTCAGCATTCAACACTGTCATACCCTCTAAGTTAATGATCAAACTTAGAGACCTGGATATCGACACGTCTCTCTGCAACTGGGTTATGGACTTTCTGACTAACAGACCTCAGAGTGTTAGCCACATCTGCTCCACCACCGTCACACTCAACACTGGTGTACCACAGGGCTGTGTGCTGAGCCCCTTCCTCTACTCCCTTTTTACCATCGACTGTAGGCCTGTGAACAGATCCAACACCATCATCAAATTTGCAGATGACACCACAGTGATTGGTCTAATCAGCAACAATGATGAGACTGCCTACAGGGAGGAGATACAGCATCTGGCCACTTGGTGCACCAACAATAATCTGCTCCTCAACACCAACAAGACCAAGGAGCTCATTGTGGACTTCAGGAAGGGACGAGCAGGCTCACATGATCCTATCCACATCAATGGGATGGCCGTTGAGCCCGTCTCATCCTTCAAGTTCCTGGGGACCCACATCTCAAAGGACCTTTCCTGGACCACCAACATCTCCAGCCTGGTCAAAAAAGCTCACCAGGGCCTATTTTTCTTAAGGCAACTTAAGAAGAACCAGCTGTCATCAGCCGTCTTGGTGAACTTCTACCGCTGCACAATAGAAAGCATCCTGACCAACTACGTCACAGTCTGGTATGGAAGCTGCTCTGTTGCGGAGCGTAAGACATTGCAGCGGGTGGTGAAAACTGCCCAACGCATCACAGGGACCACACTGCCAGCCATAGAGGACATCCAGAAGAAACCCTGTCTGCGCCGAGCACGCAGTATTCTTAAGGATTCCTGTCACCCTGCTCACAGACTGTTTTCTCTCCTGCCTTCCGGCAGGCGCTTCAGGCTCCGCCGGACAAAAGCCAGTAGACTAAAGAACAGCTTTTTCCCCAGAGCTGTCTCCCTTTTGAACTCTGCCCCCCACTGACTCTTTGCCCCCCTAATACACCCCCACTCTCCTCATAACTCATACTCCTCATAAACACTGCACTATTTAACATTTGCACATTTAAAAAATCCACATATTCATTGCACTGATTCATTTAATTGAACTGTACATACCCACTGCACATGTACATTTGTAATTATGTACACATCCACTGTACATATACAAATACATTTCTAATTATGTAATTATGTTTATCCATCTGCACACTTCTGATTGATTAATAATAGCAACCTGTACATATATCCATCTATTGTAAATCTCTGTTCATAGCTAACACAACCTGTATATAATGTTCATAGTACATCCATTTGTAAATATCACCATAGTTTTTCTATAACTGCACTTTATAACTTATACAGTACCTGTATCCTGCACTTGCTGCTTTTGCACTCCTGGTTAGACCTAAACTGCATTTCATTTCCTTGTACTTGTACATGTGTAATGACATTAAGTTGAATCTAATCTAATCTTAGACAAAAAATGCCTGCAGAACAATTCAAACAACAATAAACATATATATTGGAAAACAAACACCTGACAATACAACAGGTTTCACACATATGACAGTAGATTTGCATGTTCTCGCATTAATTAAATAAAAGTAGGACATTTTGAGAGGATTGTATGTTCAAATAAATTGCTTAAAAATAAGCTTAAATTTCCCCTTTTTCTACAGTATTTTACATCTTGACTCAACAGTCTCAACCAATTGTGCAGATAATAATTGTCAACACATCCTAATAATTGAGCATTTTTAAAGTATTGACTACTTCTGTTTACATTATGCTTGCATTACCAAGGCAACAACACATTTTTATTTATGATTTCTATATGATTTTATTATGATTCCAAAGAGCTCCATTACACTTATTAGCACCATCGTAGTGAATGAAACTTCAGCAAAGAGAGAGAGCATTTGGCTCGGGAACAGTCAGTCAAGAAGAAAACTTCTTAGCAGACAGTGGGTAAACAGTGAATAGCGGGAGCGATCGGGTGCGGAAGAACACCCAGAAGGAGCGGGACTGAAGTAACAGACCTATTGTATGTCCGCGTTAGTAATGGATGCTGCTGGGTCTAAACACGGACCTCAATCCGCCTGTTAGTGACCACTGATCTAGGCTATCTTTGCAACAACAAAAGAAATGTCTGTCTGTCTGTTGAAACACTGAGCGCAATGCGTTGTGATTTGGCCTTACCTGCACATTTGCACTGTATCTCCTTCACTTGCCATGCTGAAACACACAGAAACTCCCCACAGACACATGAGGAAACGTGATATCAACAACAGATTTACATACTAAGATTGGACAGGTCTTTGCACATGCAATGGATAGGAAAGGTAATTGGAAGCGTACAAAGGCGGAACTGCTTTGTTGCAGTTGTTTTTATTAGCAAACTAATATTAATAATGCAAATTTTCTACCGCGGATCACAGGGCGCACCAAACCGTGGGAGAACAACGGAATGGTATGTTTTTTTACAGAGAACGTTACATCCCTAATACTTATTTTCCATCCATCCATTTTCTGACATTTATCCAGGGACAGGTTGTGGGAGCAGCTCTCTCAGGATTGAACCCCAGACCTCCCTCTGTCCAGACTCTTTCTCCAACTCCTCTAAGGGATTCCAAGATGTTTCCAATTAAGCAGAGAGACATAGTCTCTCAGCATGCCCTGAGTCTTTCCCTGGGCCTCCTTCTGGTGGGTGCCACCTTAACTGGCATCCCTGTTGAAAATCCCTCTGACATCTGGTTCAACCAGATGCTCCTAGCGGACCCTCAAAATATGTTTGGGCTTGCCATGTCTGTGTGGCCTTCTCTTCAACTCAATCATCGACCTCCAACCTAGTGTTTTCTGGTTCCATGTGCACTGATGGATGCACTTATGCATAAGCATGATGTTTGTTGTGGACAATCTGTGACTAGCACAGAAATCCAATAATAAATAAATAAGATTCAAATCAGAAAGGTCATTTCTCTACTGCCCAATCCACATTGCACTGGTGTCTTATGTCTCTCTTTCTGCAGGTGATGGATCTAAAGGAGGATGGTCTCACATTGCTTCTTTGGGGCATGACACAAGTAAGAGGAACATAACAAGGAACACAAGACAACGAACATAAAGCATAACAGAGACTTATCTGTAAGATCACAGGGATGACTGGGCTAGTACCCTGCAGCTAATCCCGATCCTGTAAAACCTTTGGATGTTTGATCTTCTCCCAGGACCTACCTCTGCTCCACAGATCAGGCCTGCCTCCATTGCACAAACCTAGCCATGCATCCCTAACCCTGTTCCAACTCCACTTTACCACCCTTCTGGACTATTTATCTTCTTGATTCCTTTTTATAGAATGTCTGGAAGTCAATATGTTATGATTTACATCCCTTCTCTCGCTTGTGTGTTCTTGTATTTTAAACTCTGTTATGCCTTTTTACTTGTGTCATGCCTTATCTTTTGCACCTATAGTGTTGGATTTTCCCTCTTGTTTTCTTGTATTTAAGCCCCTGTGTTTGACTTCCTGCGTTGTTATTTTTGTTAATTGTTTGATTTTGTTTTGTTTAGCTGTTTCCCTGCCATTGACAAGACAACTCGTCAATTAAGAGAAAACCCTTTCCTGCCATTAATGAGTTTTTACAGCAATCCGTGTTTTAGGTATATTACAGTAGGGGAAGCCCTATCATATGTCCTGAGTGAGGTATATGACATCACATGCTCCGGGGAGTGAAATCTGAGAAAGAGAAAGTAAGATTGTGGGTAAAAATAAGAATTGTACAACTTTCCTTTTGCTTAATCCCTAACACTACTAAACCAGAGCTTGCCACAACAAAATAATCTGCCCTCATTGATCTGCACAAGGTTAGATATTTGTTTCACACACACAAGCTCTTTATGTGCACGGTATGCATGTGCATGTGTGCGTGCGTGCGTGCGTGCATGCATACATGCTCACACACACGCATACAGACACACACACACACACACACACATTTCACATCTTAAAAATGCACTGCTTTTAGAAAAATGTTTTTTTTTTTTTTCATGAAATCTACCTTCATTTAAGTGGGTATTAAACCTGATGAGAGAATAATGCTTTTTTGTTAGTTTGAAACCAAAAATGGTTGGTTCTATATTTTCAATATCTTGGGCTGTGAAATTTGGATGAAATTCATACTCCATTTGGTCTACCTTTCACCTTTTCCTGCACTCAACTTTACATTTATAAATATTTTTACAGTCTTTAAAAGCAATTTAATGAGCTCCTAGTAAATAAAATTGTTTATTTTTATTATTTTCTATTTATCATTTTTATTATTTATTATTTTACTTTGATATATTCAGTAACATTTTACAATGACAGTATATGAATAATGATGTGTTAATCTGTAAACTAAACTACTTTATTATGAACTAATGATGTGTTTATGCATGTGCTAATCATGAACTAACTTTAACTACAACATGAGTCACAAGAGTTCATGAGTGAATAACGGCTACCTTAATAACTTGTTAGTACATGATTGTTTGTTATTTAATGTATTAATTACCACATTAGTTTATGCTTAATTCAACCATCATGAACACATGCTATGTTAATTTATAATTATATTGTGACATTACTTGGAGGGGCACATCATCATTAACCCATTCTTAACTACTTCTTATGAACTCCTTATGCACATCCGTCTAGTGCACTGATTGTTATGTACAATAGAAAAGTGTCAGCATGAACAGTTTAAACACAGGAGTTCATGAGTAGTTAAGGATGAGTTAATGGTGATGTCTCCCTCCAAGTAGCCAAAAAATTATACATTAACAGCTCAAGAGTTCATGAACAAGCCATACATTAATAGCTCACGTTGGTTACATTTAGCTTAAACTTAAATGTTAATTAATACATTAATTAACAACATCTACTAACAAGTAATTAAGGTAGTCATTATTCTCACATATTCACACATCTTTTGACTCATGTTGTAGTTTAAGTTAGTTCATGATTAACTCATCATTAATTCATAATTAACTAATGTTTAGTTTACATATTAATACATCATTATTCATGTACTGTTATTGTAAAGTGTTACTGATAATTTTATTGCTTCAGTTCATGTTATTTCATATTTATGACTTTAGTGAGTATGATGTAATTCAAAACATATTACTCTTAGTCATGTAGAAAATGTAATTGACTCCCTAAAGTCAAACTGTTTCCTCTTTGCAGTTGGCTGGGTATGGCAGAATAAAATTATATTTTTTTTCACTATGGTCTCTTCCTTTCACACTACTATTCTTCAACTGACGTTTTTTGTAAGAACCTCAAGGCTTAGTTCCCATAAACATTTCAGTCTTCCTTTAAATTCTGTGCCAAAGCTTTCAAATGAAGTTTAAATCTTCCACCTCCAGCTCAGGGTTTGTGTGTGGTCCTCAGCATCAGCCGACCATCTGTGTACATGTCTTTGGAGAGTGAGGTCAGTGAGTGGAAGCAGGTTTACAGGTAAATAGATGAGCTGTGTTAATTCTCATCTAACCTTTCCTTTGCCTTATCCTCTGCTTTATCCATGTAAAGACACCATATGTATGAAATCAGCTAGTCGTGCTAAGTCGTTCTGACCTGCTAAGTCAGGGTCTGCTGTAAGTCAAAGTGACAAAAGTTTAAAAAGGCACTTGTCATTATAGCTTAGTTAAGACAAGCTTTATAAGCACTGGTGGATTTAGGGATGGGGCCAGAGGGGCACTGGTCCCAGTTAAAATCTGGCTGGCCCCTGTAGTGCCCCTGTCCTCTCAGTCATTGCTGATATATTTCAAAGCTTGGACATAACCGTAGCTGTTGTACGTGGATTACTCATTTAGCTGGATTTGGTTAGTGACTATATGACAAGATCCAGGATCCTTTCATTCTTCAAAACTCATGCGAGAGTTGTTGTCATAGCAACAGGTCTAGTAGCTCAAATCTTAGATTGGGTCCTTTCAAGCAAAGGTAATACTGAAAACATGTACGGAATTCTGATATATTCTTACAGTAGCAGTTATATACATTTGGGGAAAATAGTAAAATAGCTAAAACAAATTGTATAAATCAAATTTATGCAATCTGCATTCCGAAATAAAAGTACAAAGACTGTTCCCCAAGGTGTTCAAGAAGAACATTTATTAATATGGACTTTTTAGATACAAATGCCTACTGTTTTAAAGTTTTAGCTTTAATACAATTTGTGTATGATAATAGACATGCACAATATTCGACTGTTAGTCATACACGTTTTGACAGCTAATATGACGGTGATTTGATGCTTCGCAAAAGTTGCATACACCTTTACCAATGTCAAAATGCTTTTTTGATGCAAAATTAATTTACACAGCCATGTATTAAGAAACTTGAGTAGGGCATAATAAAGAAAATCCCTTCTAAAAGTAAAACTAAATAACTTGTTATATACTCTTGACACATGAAAGTTTAAAGCATGCAGCCCACAACAAAAGTGGAAAGTTATTGTGTGTCATATTTAACAAACTGTTTACTATGAATTTTATGTAATTTTGCTCACATGGATAATTGAATATTAATCAGATGATGTCATTATGCTTCTGGGTCATCAGCCAATCGTTTCATTGCTGATTAGGATTTCGATTATGTCCTTCACAACACACGCAGCGATCTCAGATCAGTTCATTTAGACATTTTAGTCTTATTCGTGAACTTGTGCGAAAAACCAAATTAGCCAGAGATCAGTTATCAAGACTAAAAGATCCAGGATCTGCCAAATCATCTTAGATCATTTAAGCGAGGTACGAAGAACGGACCCCTGGATGATACCAGTTACATGTGATATTTTTCCTATATGACAAAGAGTGCTTTCAGATCAGCTGTAGTTCAACAAATTGTCTTCGAAGCAAGGATTTAAATTATTACAATGTTGCAATGTTGTTCACTTTCAGTTTAGAAAGTCATAAGAACCTTACAACAAACTACAACAAAACATTGCGAGGCTGAATTTACTGAAAATCTTACATCAATGTGACCTCTGATACAGCTATTCCACATGTTTGTCAGGGTTTGTAGCGAGACAATAACTCATTATGCAGAACAAAAGATGGAATTTTATAAATAATAAAACAAAGTAAAATTAACAGAATTAACTAATAATGGGATAAGATAAGGGTGGGACTAGACAACAGATGGGAGAGCACATGGCCTATTCAAAACTGAAACGCGATGTGACCTGAGCCTGCCAAAAATCACGTGCCCAAATAACCAAGACCACGCTTATTACAAAGACACAGACAAAAAAAGAATGAGTGCACTGCCTGAGTGAACTGGAGCGACGCACATCATCCATGGTCATACAGGACGAATGCCTGGACTCTGCCACCAAAACAAGAATAAACAAGACAGAAGTGGCAGAGCCCTAACACTGGAGCTGATAAGACAGACTAGGGAGGAGCTGAAGGGACAGACCAGGGTGAGTTCAGTGGGTCAGGGACCCCTGCAGGGTGCCAGGGTGAAGCCAGAGTGACAGTCCAGGGAGAATTGGACAGGACATGAAGGGCATGAGGCTTGACTAGGGTAAGTAATAAAAGCAGGGCTATCAGGACTCTGTCTTGTTTTTTTTGTGGCAGAGTCCAGAATCTAGACCTGTCCTGTCTTGTATGACATGCTTGGCTTGAGTTTCAAAACTTGATTCGAGTTTCCCTCGCTGGGCTGGTCTGAGCAAACACGTGGCGCTCGAGATAGGTTGGCTTCGGTGACGTCTTCGGGATTCCCTCGCTGGTGAGGCGAAGTCGTTGTCCTGGGTTACCGGGGTAGTGGACTCTGCTGAGAGTCAGTTCGTGGAAGTTCGTTCGGTTTCGGGGGATCCCGAGACTTACGAAGTTTGCATGAAGAGTTTGTGGTGGCCAAATTGCGTGGTGGCGACCGGGGGCAGAAAAGCAACAGCTAGGCGCAAGCCAGCTACTGCTAAAAAGCAAAGATTTTAGGCCGCAGTGAGGTTTTAAGTGACCTGCTCTAGTCCATCCCTCATGACGCTGTCATCCAATGGGCAGTTGCCATGAAGGGCGGGGCCACGCCCCGTACCAGCGTAGCCAAAGTCAATTATTAACAGACTCCAAGAGATTGCACGTGGTAAAATCTCTGGTAAGATTATAACTATCTGACATCAAATGTTACAAGACGAATACTGTCCGTACTAATAAGTTCTCATTTACACCAATGTATTGCAAATAAAAAAAAAAGTTTGGTTCAACACCAAACATGAAGCATTTCAGACACATACAGATCATTTTAACTTGTTATAAGGATAAACAACACATTGTTAACCTGGTTGGTTGGAATAAACACAGCACATAAGTAAACCTATGACTATTATTCAGAATATCAAATTTTGCCTTGGTTCTAACATTTAAAAGAATTGTCTTTCTTAAGTCTCTCATTCATTTGCATTACTTGCTAGATATATCTTTGTCTCTGAATTCTGTCCATCTGGCCGGATGTGGAATGTCCCGAGGGCGAACCCATGGCCACCAAAATCACAAGACCGGTCATTGAAAAGTCCGTGATGCAAAAGTCTTGTGATGGGAGATTCTGAAGGCTCCATTTTCTTAGATGACTAATTATTTAGGAAATTAGCTCAGGGTCCCGAACAGCTGCGGCCAGAGTGTTGGGGGGAAACAGTCAGATAACTGTTATCCAGATGCTGGAAGCAGTTTGGGAGCTCCAATGTCCAAGCCTGATTCAAACTGGTTTTGACCAGCGAGTCCCTTCAGTTAAAATGTAAAGAATTTCAATGAAATAGGTGAAATCATACACAATGCACTTTTTTGTATTATCCTGATTAAGATACTTCCATAAAATATGTTTACATATAGTTCACAAGACAAAAACAGGAATGTTTTTAGCAGGAATTATTAAAATAACCCCCTGCAAAGGTTTGCATACCCTTTTTTTAACTGTGTGGTTACCTTCTGATCTAAGAGTGTTTTTCAGTTTTGTGATGGTCTTTCAGTCTCTTGTTTGTTCTGAACAATGTCCTGCATATTCTTCAGTTTTTTTAGTATGTTTTTTTTAAGAATTCAAACCATTTCCATCAATGACTGTAGGATTGTGTCACACTACGCAAAAAAAATACAGATTGATCTAAGTGAAAGTGACAGAAATTTATTGAATGTAATAAACGAATGTCTGAAAGCTGTAAACAAAGAGAGAGAGCAGAACAGATGGAATCAGGAAGTCCAGCTAGGATATACGAGAGTATAGACAGCAGAGTGAACAAACAATGAACTGACAAGTAAACACACAGAAATGCCATTAAGATATTAGTGTGATAATGCAAATCAACTGAAGCTTGCTGATAAATCAGTGGAGAGGGCGGATTAATGGCCGCATAAAAAACAAGTTTTAGTTTGGAGACATGAAACATGGGATGAATTCTCCTGTTGGCTGGGGAAAGTTTAAGGTGGGCTGCCACCAGACTAATGATTATAGTGACAGTAAATGGGCCAACAAATTTGGGAGCCAGTTTATTACAAAAGGTGCAGAGAGGATGTTCTAAGATGAAAGACACACTTTTTGACCAATAACATAACCGGGAGGATTAAACTGGTGGTGATCGGATTTAGCCTTGGTGCGAGGACCAACCTGGAGAAGGGTCCGTCTGGCCCTACTCCAAGTGCATCGACACCTCTAGACAAATGCGTGGGCAGAGAGAACCATGACTTCAGATTCCAGACTGGGAAAAACAGGTGGCTGGTACACTAAGCTACACTCAAACGGTGATAGGCCAATAGCAGAGACTGGCAATGAGTTATGTGTGTACTTCACCCATGAGAGCTGCTGGCTCCAGCAGGATAGATTTTGAGAAACCAAATATCACAACATATATTCCAGACCTTGGTTGGCTCTCCCTGATAGACTGTTACTGAGGATGGAAACCAGATAAAAGACTAACAGTAGCCTCCAATAACTGACAAAATTCTCTACAAAATTTAGAGACAAACTGAGGCCCACTGTCAGAAACCATGTTCGTCGGGAGGCCATGAATCGGAAAAAAAACGTGATCAATGACAGCAACAACCTTCAAAAACTGGTCCACTATAGTCAAAATAGCCGTATTGCCACCAGAAGATGTGCTGTCCTGATGTGGAAGTGCTTTTCATTAACTGTAAGCCGTTTTGTGCACCGCGGGAGTTTTCCTCGTTCATTCTCATCGGTGTTTACATTCCACCGCAAGCACCACTGCGCTGCAACAGCTGTCTGATCTGATCACAGAGACTGAACAACGACACCCAGACTCTGTTTTTATCATTCTCGGTGACTTTAATCAGGCAAAACTCACACATGAGCTGCCTAAATTCAAACAGCACATCACATGTCCCACCAGAGACAATAACATTTTGGACCATTGCTACACCACAATAAAGGATGCATATCGCTCCGTCGCCAGAGCAGCTCTAGGACTCTCCGACCACTGCCTGGTTCATCTTATACCAACTTACAGGCAAAAACTTAAAACTACTAAACCAGTATTAAGGACTGTTAAGAGATGGACCAACAACTCAGAGCAGGTCTTACAAGCCTGTTTTGAATGCACGGACTGGAGTGTTTTTGAAGCTGCAGCCACCGACCTAGATGAGCTCACAGAGACTGTAACATCATACATCAGTTTCTGTGAGGAATTATGCATCCCTACCAGGACCTACTTATCATTTAACAACGATAAAACATGGTTTACACCAAAACTTAGACAGCTTCGTCATGCAAAAGAAGATGCCTACAGGAGTGGGGACAGGATCTTGTACAATCAGGCCAGGAACACACTGACAAAGGAGATTGGGGTGGCTAAGAAGAGCTATGCCAAAAAGCTGCAAAACCAGTTTTCTGCCAACGACCCTGCATCAGTGTGGAAAGGCCTGAAAGGCCTCACTAATTATAAAACACCATCTCCCAGTATCGACAGCAACAAACATCTTGCAAACGATCTAAATACATTCTACTGCAGATTTGACACCTCTGACCAGACACCTCACACCCGCCCGGACCATCTCCCTAAAGACCCATCAACACCTCCAGCCATCTCCCTCTTCCCCCCTGCACTTCAGATCAGTGAGGATAATGGGCGTCAGAACAGCTAGTCAGAATGGGCAAAATCACATCCGACAGCCGCACCATCAGCACTGGTGCCCCCCAGGGATGTGTTCTCTCCCCGCTGCTCTTCTCCCTGTACACCAATGACTGCACCGCAAAAGACCCCTCCATTAAGCTCTTGAAGTTTGCGGATGACACTACTGTTATCGGCCTCATCCGAAATGGCGACGAGTCTGCATACAGACAGGAGGTGGAGCGACTGGCTTTATGGTGCAGATACAACAACCTGGAGCTGAACACGCTCAAAACAGTGGAGATGATAGTGGACTTAGGAGAAACCCCCCTGCACTCCCCCCACTCACCATCATGAACAGCACTGTGGCTGCAGTAGAGTCATTCAGGTTCCTGGGCACCACCATCTCTCAGGATCTGAAGTGGGACATTCATATAGACTCTATTGTGAAGAAAGCCCAGCAGAGACTGTACTTCCTTCGTCAGCTGAAGAAGTTCAACCTGCCACAGGAGCTGCTCGTACAGTTCTACTCAGCTGTCATCCAATCCATCCTCTGCACTTCAATCACCGTCTGGTTCAGCTCAGCTGCCAAAACTGACCTCCGTAGACTACAGCGAATAGTCCGGACTGCTGAACGAATCACTGGCACTGCCCTTCCTACACTTCAAGAACTGTACTCTTCCAGAGTGAGTAAAAGGGCTCGCAAAATCACTCTGGACGAATCCCACCCAGCACACTATCTGTTCGAACTGTTGCCATCTGGGCGGCGCTACAGAGCACCAAACACAAAAACAGCCAGACACAGGAAAAGTTTCTTTCCTCAGGCCATCTACCTCATGAACAGTTAAATATTCCCCTACTGTGCAATTAATGTGCAATACTTTCTCATACGCACTTGTACACAGCACCTTACAACCTGTATATTTATAACAAATTTGTACATACAATTCAACATCCAGATCTTTTTGACTAACTGCATCTCTGTTTAATGTTTATTGCCTTTTTGTTTTTGTCACACTTAATTTTGTGTTGTCACTTGTCACTTTATGTACACTGGAAGCTTCTGTTGCCAAAACAAATTCCTTGTGTGTGTGAAGCACACTTGGCAATAAAACTGATTCTGATTCTGATTCAGATGGTGGGAGACCTGTGATGAAATCTAGCGAGATTTGGGACCAGTGTCTCAAAGGTACTGACATCAGCTAAAGGAGCCCAGCAGGAGGATGATTGGAAGTCTTAGAAATGGGAGGAGGTTATACCCCTTCCAAGGCAATGTGAAGCTTCGACTGGTAACAGTAACAGAAACTCTCATGTAACAGAATTACAATTTCTCTGCGATACAATAGACTTGAGAGACAATGTATGCTCAGAGAAATAAAAAAGATGAGATAGCATGTCTGGTTTGTTGTTTTTGCAACCTGCTTGATAAGAAATGGTGAAATCCAAATGTCCAAAAAATAACTCCACCAAGCCTGTCTAGAGTTTAAACATTTGGCGCACTTGATGTATTCGAGATTTTTGTCATTGGTCCAGATGATAAAGGGAACCACCGACCCCTCTAACCAATGATGCCACTCCTCCAATGCACGCTGGGCTGCCAGCAACTTCCTATTACAAATGTCATAGTTAGTGCTATAGTTATCAGCAGCATATAAGCGATGTAAGAAACACATGCAGGGATGCATCTTGTTGTCTGAGATAGAGCACTGAGACAGGAGAGCTTCAACCCCCACCTCTGACACATAGACCTCCACCACAAACTGCCGGGATGGATAAGGGCCAACAAGAATATGAGATAAAGCAAAGCAACTCTTAAGTTTGGAGAACACATTCTGAGCTGCGTTCAACTACCTGAATGGTGTTTTGGGGAATGTCAAGGCAGTCAGAAGCACATTGAGCTGGCTGAAATTGCAAATATAATGGCTTTAAAAGTTGGCAAAGCCTAGAAACTTATGCAGGGCTTTGTGAGAATCCGGGGTTGGCCAATTTACCACAGCTCTTGACAGACACAATATGCCCTAAAAGTATTGACTGTGCATGAAAAATGCATTTCTCTGCTTTGACATTAAGCCCATTTTCTAACAGCCTCAAAAGCACTTGTCTGTCATGTTACACATGTTCCTGGAAAGAACGGAAAATTATCAATATATTATCCAGATAGACATTGAAAAATTTATCACATTTCTCAACACATCATTAAAAAGTGCCTGGAAAACTGCGTGGACATTGGAAAGCCAAAAGAAAAGTGGACAATATTCAAAGTGCCCTCTGTGGGTATTAAAAGCAGTCTTCCATTCATCACCCTCTCTTATACGGACCAAATAGTAAATCATTGCAGATATCAAATTTTGTGAAAAAAGGCCACCCTCTGCAGTCTTGTCACAGTCACAACTGGGGTGGTTACGGTGTCTAAACAACCTGACGAAGCTCAGCAAGGAACTGTGCCACCTCCCTTCCCGACTCTTTTCATCTGGAAATTTATCTGGCTTCCTGTCTAGAATGCCTAGACTATTTATGTAGGATCATGGGCTGTCGAAACATCTCCCGATAAGAGTTCAAAAAACCTTCTATAATAATAATCATTATTATTATGACTTCCTAGCTCTCCAAGTGGAGATATACTGCAAACAAGGGCCCTCTGGTAGGGCCTAAACGTGAGCGGGTTCCCTCTTTTGCCTATTCTGTAGGCATTATTATTATTACGACTTCCACGCGCTTCTGGTAGGGCTACAAGCAAGTTCCCTCTTATAGGGCTAGACTGCAAGCAAGTTGCCTCTTATTATTATTATTCTTATGACTTCCAAGCACTTTTGATAGGGATCGACCGCAAGCAAGTTTCCTCCTCCAGTAGGGCTAGACTGCAAGCAAGTTCCCTGTTTGCCTATTCTGTAGGGTCATTGGCTATCAAATCATCTCATGATATGAGAGTCCAAAAATTGTATATGTTTATATAAAAATAAAATAAATCATTGTTACTTTCATGCACTTCTGGTAAGGAGAGTGTGCAAGCAAGTCCCCTTCTCTGGTGGGGCTAGACTTTGAGCAAGTTCCCTTCTCCGGTTAGGTTTTAGGGCTGTGGAAGGGTCAGGGCAAGTATTTCCAATAGGGCAAGGCTGCAAGCAAGTTCCCTGCTCGAGTAGGGCTAAACTGCGAGCAAGCTGCTTCTACGGTTGGGTGAAAGTGCCAATGGAGTGCCATTGCCTCCGCTGTGGCCTCACTACAGTGCACTCCATTTACTGCAGTTGTAAAATGCCTGTTTGTGGTGGAACAAACTTGCCTGTTTCTTTAATTACATTATTTAAAATTCCCAAATTCTTCCTCTCCTGCTCCAGCCACTGTTGGTCCAAATTCATTACAGACAAGAAGACTTCGACGCAAGGGAAAATTTGTTCTGCCAAACTGACCAATCTGTTGGTCCACCTCCTTAGAAGCGTGGGGTCCCCCTTTTTTTTTTCCTTAGCCTGTTTAAACCTAGCCCCAGGGTAGCTCATGGCTTGTGTAAGTCCATAATTTATGTAAGGGAACCGAATGATGTTTGAGTTCCCCAGTATTAATGCTGGCCTACTAGGCACTACCGGCCAGGTTATCCTCCTTCTTGAGCCATGCTTTTTTAGGGTGCTTTCACACTTGGTTCAATTGCCTGGACCAGACCCAAGTTCGGTCGCCCCCTCATGCCACTTTCTCAGTTGTGTTTGTTTAAGGCTGTTGCTAGGTGATGGACACAAAAGTAAAGCGCCAAAATGGAAAGACGTCCACACATAGCGGTCATTCTGCTTTTACTGAATCTTTTGGATTTGGACATACAGAAAGCGTCTCGCATCCATCTGCCACAAAAATAAACGTTCAGAACATAACATGATGTCTGCAAATGCTGTTATTAGAGGAGAAGAGCTGACATTATCACTGTTTAAATAAATCTTCACTGTGAAGTACTGAATTGGAAATTACGTTTTTTAAAATAGCCAGTCATGAACTGAAGTGGGCTGGTCTAAGGCTTGAAACTCCAGGGCTAAATAGGAGTCCCAGAAGGCTTTCTGTTTGTGTTATTTTAGGCTATACTCACTCAGTTTGACATCTAGTTTCTGTTAAAGTTCCTATATTTCTATTAGATAAATTCTAATGTTTACTTTTTGTAAACCTTGTGCTGACTCTTTACTTTGGGGCTGAGGAATGAAGTGTGTTCTCCACGTTTGTATTTTATATTTGTTCCAATTCAATATTATTTACCAAATTTTAAAGTAATTGCTTTTAGGTGCTGTGTATGCTACTTTCCCAGGATGACGCTGATTATCCATTGAGCTGAAATAGAGAATGGTACTTTTTGAGTTGCGTGTCCTTTTTATGTTGCTGACCCCTTCCTAGACGAGCATTAAAAATTTGAGTTCGTAACATAAATGGGGGCTCGTCCGGGATTAAAATCTAAAAGTTTTTCTTATGTGGTGAGTACATTGTTTACCAACGACTGCCTGGGTGAGCCAACGGGCTAAGCTTTGCGCCTGTTCTGGCTACGGCTGACTGTTTTGTTTTTCTTTATTTTAGTTTGTTATTTTTAGAGGTATTCCAGGGGAGAGAGCAATCTCTTAATCGGTATCCTCTGAAGACTAGCTGAGTTTAGTTAGTTTTCTGGTTAGGTAGGTGTAGGACTGGGCTGTGTGTTGGATTTTAGTTTTGCTCACAATATATTTTTGTTTGGAAGTTGGCAACTTTTCATTTAGGTAATTTCATAGATCAACCTAGTGTTGAGGAATTAGAAGTGTGCCGTAAAAATGATTTACTTTTGCTTGCTCAACACTATGAAATTCCTGTTTTTAAAACAGCGTAAAGCGGAAATAAAGGCATGTATAAGTGCTTTTCTTATTGACAAAGGTATATTTCCTGTAACAGAGACAGTGGTTAACCAAGCTGCTGGATCATTAGTGGATGCGGAAAGTTCGGGTCAGTGATTTGACTACACCAGTGAATGTGGTTAATAATGAGGTATGTTCACCTTTTTCCGTGCCTAAATTTGAACCAGTTTCTCTCTCTTCTGAGGCATCACCTGAATTTGTTCGAATTGGCGTTTAAAGCTTTGGTTAGCGCGATTACAACTTGAAACACAAGATCGAGCTCAAGCAAACCAGGATGATTTAAAACATCAGATTGAAATGTATCGAATTGATGCGAATATGAAAGTGCGAGAGAATTACAGGCTGCTCAGACTTTATCAAAACAATCTCCGGTGACATCTATTAACGCAAATGGTAGTGTAGACGCGGCTACTGCTCTAGGTAATGCAAGTATTGTTTCAAATAATTCTGTTCCATCTGATGAGAAATCTGATGCATTACTTCCATCAATGCATTTTGATGTAGGAAAGAATATTGCTCTAGTTCCATGTTTCCGTGAAAGGGAAGTTGAAGCTTATATCCAAGCTTTTGAACGAATTGCGACTGCTTTGAAGTGGCCAAGCGAGGTATGGGCTTTGATGCTTCAATGCAAATTAACAGGTAAGGTGAAGGAGGTTTGTGCATCACTTTCTGTTGAGGAGAGTATTCAGTATGATGCTATGAAAACTGCGATTTTGGCATGTGAGCTAGTTCCCGAGCATTATAGACAGCATTTTCGTGCTAAGAAGAAATCTGCATCTCAATCTTATGTGGAGTTTTCTCGTGAGAAAGGAATACTGCTTGATCACTGGGTAAAAGCATGTAAGGTTACAGACTTAAATTCTTTGCAAGAGGTTATGTTGATAGAGGAGTTTAAGAATTGCATTTCTAAACGTACTGCGTTATACTTGAATGAACAGAAAGTCAGCACTGTGCAACAGGCAGCCGTATTAGCAGATTAATATACATTAATGCACAAAACTGTTTTTGTACGTGTGAGAATGTGTTGTCAGGACAAGAGAATTAGAAAATTTCTAAAAATAAAGTGTGGGCTTCTTCTAACGTATAGTCTCGAATAGCCTGTTCCTGCTCCCATGTCTTTCTAGCTACATCCAGCAAAACGCGGGGCTAACGCCCGAACAGTAGCTCATTAGCGGTAAAGCCGGTAGATGCTTGAGGTACCTCCCTGATTCCAAAGAGCACGTACAGAAGCATGAGGTCCCAGTTGTGCCCATCTTCTGCGACCACTCGTCACAACATCTGTTTAAGGGTCTGATTAAACCGCTCCACCAGACCATCTGTCTTGGAATGATAAACAGATGTGCAAATCTGTTTTACCTGGAGTAGCTGGCAGAGGTTGGTCATCAGCCGAGACATGAAAGGGGTGCCCTGATCAGTCAATATCTCCATGGGAATTCCCACTCTGCTGATGAATTGGAACAGCTCCTTCTCGATGGCTTTGGCGTTGGGTAACCGGAAGAGAATCGCATCGGGGTACCTGGTGGCATAGTCTACGATGACCAAGATGTGTTGATGACCCCAGGCGGATTTTGGCAGCAGCCCCACCAGGTCCATCCCAATGCGCTTGAAGGGCACCTCAAAGATGGGGAGGGATACGAACAGGCTGGGGTGGGGGTGGGGGGGGGATGTTCCATGGTGACTTCCATTGACAGGTGGCACACTCCTGGCAAAATCTCTTCACCTCGGCCTCCAGACCAGGCCAGAGGAAGCAATCTCAGATACATTGGATGTATTCTCCACTTCCAAGTGATTTGCCATTGGGTGGGAATGCACCAGCTCCATTATTATCTCCATTTTGGTCTTCAGGACTACTAACAGGAGCTTTTCCTCCCCCCGCCGCTGTCTGATACAATAGAGCAGACGTTTTCTGACCACAAAATATGGGAGAACAGTTATTCTCTGGAACAGATAAAAGAAAGGGTTAGGGTCAGAAAGTGCGCACTCATCCTCTTGATCGATATCCGTGGCCAGCATGACGGTTGGACAGCCCCCTTGTTTCTGTGGATGGCTCCGTTGCCGTTCAGCTGGCTGCATCGTGGCGGTGAGGAACTGTTGGAATGGCAGAAAGTATGGAGAGAGATCTGTTTTGTATTTCCAAACAAATATAATACGATCCACAAATAAATGTAAAGCAATTGATAAATACCAAGTATATTCACAAATAAATACAATGAGATTCACAAATAAATCTTAGAGTTCCACAAACATTAATAATATTCACAAGTAAGTAAAATTAGATTGGAAATAAAAAATATACTCACATTTTTTTTTATTCTACAAACACAATTTTGCCTGATATTTAAATGTGATTTGCCTCCTGTGCATTTGTAAATTAGTGTGCATTTGTGGGTAGCTCTCTGTGCATTTGTAGATCACTGTGGGTATTTGTGGGTAGCTCTCTGTGCATTTGTGGATCGCACTGTGCATTTGTGGATTTTGAAACATTTCTAACGTCAAGATTAACACTGATCCACAAATAGATGGAATCCACCCATCTTCTACTTAAACCAATCAGATACCGGCAACGTGGGGCTGACCAATTGCTTCTCGTTCTCGCTCCAAACAATCACGCTTTGCCTTACAATCAGAGCGGGACCAGGCCAGCCGGTAATGAACCTCGTCTCTTCAAAATGGACGGCCAAGACAGTTCAAGACAGATCAGGGGTGCTAATCACAGCATTGTTGTAATAATATGGAGCTGTCCTGGCCATCCTTTTTCAAGAGACTGGTTAGTTGACTGCATGAACACTTTTCTGCGTTTGTGCTCAGCCCGCATGGTTACTTCTAGTAAGTAAGTACTTCTAGCGATCACTGTATGCGGATGGTGCAAGACTCGCTGTTAATAAGTGTGTCCTCGGATTACCGTGAAGGACTTTAATCAATATTATCATGAACTTTAATACATTTTGTATATATAGCTAAACTTTGATAGAACAGAAATATAGCCATCTGTCTAAAATTAAACATTTAATGTAATTTATTAGGCAAATAACAAACTGAAACAAATGTGTTAAGCACAAATATTTATATGCAAAACAAAACCTTATACATTTTTAAAGCAGTTTAATTTCTTTCTGATTTATACTTCTACATGTATTACATCTGATTTAGGTTCACAACTTGCATCCTACATGAAACTAGGTGAGGGAGACGAAGTCCATCGTTCGGCTGAGGGTCCACATTGAGCATCTCATCCGCAGGGTGAATCGACACAACTATTAGCGAGCATTAACCAGATTTACACAATGGCTTGTCTTCTGCCCATTAGTAAAAGCTTGAGCAAAAGATTAAAGAAAAGATAACATTTGATGGGGAATGATGAACTTGAATTTATTCTTTTAAAAAATATAAACAAGTATAGGCTACTGTACCTAATTTTTAAGAGTTGCTTGCACTGCAGGGATATAAGGTTGTTAATATAATAAACATTCATTTTCAATGCATTAATCTAAACATTTAAACATAAATAACAACAATTTGAGTGAACATTTGTTCTGCATTAATGTACATATAGCTTTAGATGCTTGCACTGCACTAATGCAAATATGCAGTTTTTTTTTGTGCATAGAGAATTATTAGGGTGTCCACCTAAATCAGGCAATCGACTACGGTCAGACCCCCAGTGATGCTCTAACCCTTTTTTATTTAATTAAATTTAATGTTAATCTTTTTATATAAGATTACAAGAATAATGCAAAATGAGTTTGGTTTAAGTAGCAAAAATGTAATAAATGGGATACCACCTCCAACTCATTTTCAACAAAGAAAACCCTGAACTATGAAAATATAAGTAACTACATATTTGCACTGCAGTAGTTAAAAAGGTAAATAACTTTAGACATTTGCACTGCAGTTATGTAAATATAAATAATTTGACACATTAATGTTCAACAAATTCTCTTACAGTAATGTGTAAAAATACAACATTAAACAATTATCATTAAAAGTTGTGTGTGTGTGAGTTTTGTTCAAATCTGTAGTCATCTTGGCAGGCAGAAGTAAAAAAAGAAAAGAAAAGAAAAGAAAAGAAAAGAAAAGAAAGAAATGGTCAGCTTCCTCTCAGATGGTCCGACACATTTTGATGTCTTTGTAGATGAGCTAGATCATCATCATCCTGAGCATAAGTAACCTGCTACTCAAACTATGCAGCTTCCCATCGTCACACTGATCTCTCCTGTCACTCCAACCTTACAGGAAACTAAGGATTAACCTATAGTTAGTAATGTACATAGTTATGGATATTAAGGACACAATTTACACAAACATGTAAATAGACAGAAGGATAGATGGATAGATAGAAGTGATGCAGGTAATTAAAATATAACAAAAACTGGTATGAACTGTGAGAAACGGACATGGCTAGCGTTTTATTGCTATTCGTATAAATAGCATAATAATTCTCACCCTTAAAAATTATCGATGTAACTGGAAATGTAGAATTTGAACCTCTTCTCTTTGCTGTTTGGTGTGACAGCTCTCTGTTTATTGATTCGATTAAAGTCGTTCACGGTATTCCTAGGAAACACTTATAAACAGACGAGGCTGAATCCATCTTCTTATTCGCAGCTTCTTATTGACGCTATCCGGTAATCTTTTTAAGGTGGACCGTATAGCGTCAATTAAAAGCTGGATTCAGCCTCGTCTGTGCGCAGAAAAGCAATCATGCAGTCAAATAAACAAGCCTTTGAAAAAGGACGGCCAGGACAGCTCCATATTATTACAACAATGCTGTGATGAGCATCACTGACCTGTCTTAAACTGTCCTGGCCGTCCATTTTGAAGAGCATTCTCCACCAGTGTAACAGTGTGGAGTGAAACTGCAGACACAAGTTGTAAGTGAACACATCCCCGAAGGGATTTTTTTATTTCAAGTGGTGATGAATAAAACGTGCCATAGGAGAGTGAGGTGTACTGCTGTCTTCAGTGAACATCCCCCAAGCCAAGTGTGGTGGTGCCCAGGTAAGCTGTAGGTGAGTTGATCCTTTTTCCTTTCATGCTCGTGTGGTATGCCGATCTCCTGCCTTGATCAGTCCATCGTGTCTGAGAGAGAGAGAACTCAGAGTTGTGTTTAGTGGAGAGGCTTCTCATTATCGCTGTGGCTCTTTTAAAGAGCTTGGGTGAACGAGTCTCTGGTGCTGGTGATCGGCGTAATTGCGTCCAGGTGCTGTGTGTGCTCCTTTCCCAGGATAATGCTGATTATCCATTGAGCGGCCCACCACAAATAGAAGAGCCTAAGTTCCTCAGAAGACCGCCAGACCAAGTAAAGGATCCTGTTGGGGCAAGGGTTAAGGTTGGGGTTAGGGTTAGGCTACAGTTGGAGCTAGGTTAGGGCTTGTCTTAAGGTTTCATTACAGTTAGGGTTAGGGTTAAAGTTAGAGTTAGGGGTAGGTGTAGGGCTAGGGTTAGTTTTATGGTTAGGGCTAGGGTTAGGATTAAGTTTTAGGTTAGGGTTAAAACTTGGACTAAGGTTTGGGTTAATGTTTGGGTTAGGGCTAGTTTTAAAGTTTCATTACAGTTAGGGTTATGGCTAGGTTTTGGATATTTACAACAACTCCCCCATGCTTCAGCATCCGCAGTCAGCAAGATAGGGAGACCGAGGAAAGGCATTGGCCCATGCCTGTTAGACTCTTATCATCTGGAATCTTGATCTGGCATCCTGACTAGGATACCCAGCCTATTTCTCTAGGGTTATGGGCAATCGAAATGTCTCCGGATTAGAATCTATAAATGTTTTATAATATTTGGGGCTGGATTACAAGCAAGTGCTCTCCGACAGGGCTAACCTGTATGCAAGTATCCTCTTATTAGCTTTATTTCTTGCGACTTACAAGCACTTGGACAAGGGATAAACTGCAAGTTCCCTCCACCAATAAGGTAAGACTGCAAAGTAGTTCCCAGTTTCCCTGTTCTGTAGGGTCACTGACTGTCCAAACGTCTCCTCTGAAAGTCTAAAAAAACATGTGCATGTATAACATCTTTAGGAAAACCCCTCCTTCCACGTAATTCCAATAGGGTTAGGATAGGGTTAGGACTGTAGGCGGGTCAAAGCAAATACTTCATATAGGTTGTGGACTAGTTCCTTCCTGCGGTGGGGATAGACTTCGAGCAAGTTACATCCTGAGGTTGTGTGTTAGGGTTGTAGGGGGGTCTGCCCCATCATCCATTAGGGTTGGAGTAGAGTTAGGGTAAGGATTATGGTAGGGTTAAAGTTGGGGTTACGTTTATACAGATCATACTGCCATTTCACCCTCCCTTTTTCTATCGAACATAGCTAAATCTGAGCTCATTAAAAGCACCAAAAAATGAACAAGATAACATCTTATGGTTGGGTTTAGGGGTGGGGGAGGGTCAGGGCTATATTTCAATTTAGAAAAAGATGATCCAACATGAGGAAAGTGATAAAGATGATCCAAGAAGAGGAACATTGAACGTGATGGAGTGGCAATATTAAAAACTTAAATGATGAAGGAGATCAAGATGACTAGGGTGTGGATAAGAATGAAACAATGATGAAAGTACATAGTACAAAAGTGGATGAAGATGATCCCAGATAACAGGTTAAGGTGCTCAAAGGTATAAAAGATGTGTGAAGCTGATGATATAATCTCCAAAGACTACTTGGTGAAGAAAATCCAGATCACCAAGATGGTGGGTAAGAAAATATATATTAACAATGATGAAGATGATCAAGATATGGATGAGGATGGAAAAACGTAAAGATGATAATGATCATATACAAGCCTGTTTTCATTCAAAATGCTTCCTTTCAGACCTTTGGTTCAGTCCATTGGGGAATATAGTGTTCAACTTTCTGATCCATTACCATTCTTGACATTGTCTCTGACTCCCGTTCCACTTTGGATTATGGTCAATCCCCTTGATTTGTAGCTTACGTATTCCATGCTGTTGAAAATGCTTTATTAGATGCTGGTGTCTTCTTCCCTTGCGGTCTAGTTGAATATTAGACAGATGATGAAGCCATCGACACCTCAAACAGGTCAGAGCGTACACACACAGTTAGTATTATTCATAGTAATACATGGGATGAAATAGGCTCTTGGCCTGGTGTGCTGCTTAATGAGTTTGGGTCTAACCTGGAGTTGCTTCCCCCTCCTGGTAGTGAGACAGCTGTGTACTAGTAGATCTCCCAGGTTTGGGTTATGCTTATAGGCAGCCCGGATAGTCATATCTTGGGTTGGTGTGAGGAGCTTTGAATAATTCTTCTTTTATTCTCCATATTAACCTCACTGAACTTGGATTGTACGTAAAGATTGCTAGGACTAACGCTGTATCCTTTGTAGCAACTTCATTCCTGGTAACCCCGACCCTTGTAGTTTCTCCATATAATCGCCTAAATCTCGTTCTAGAGTATCCCCGTTTTCTGAGGGCATTAAACGGGATTTTGGCTGCTGCTTCTACATCCAATTGTCTGGTACAAATCCTCCTGAATCTGAGAAGCTGCGATAACACTATGCCATCAAATGTGTGACGAGGATGAAAGCATTTGCAGTGCAATAAAGCATGCGTGTCTGTCTCCTTGAAGAAAACCTTCAGATCCAAATGCTGGGTGGTATCAAAACCAGGTCATCTGTAGGCAGTGGTATCCAGGAAATCTATTGAAGTCATATTAGTCACTGCCTTTAGTTTGATGAATCTGTGGTGATTATTCAGAATGTCCATGAAACGTTGGAACTCTCCCTCACCATGCTGCCATACTCCCCAAATATCATCCAATTATCTGTAGTAAGCAAAGGGCCACCTTGGGCATTTAGGGAATACCGACTCTTCCCACTGGGCCATGTAGATATTAGCATATGAGGGGGCAAACTTCTTCCCCATCGCCATTCCCTTGATCTGCAGGTAATATTCCCTATCAAATTCAAAATCTTTTCTTGTGAGATTGATCTCAAAGAGCTATAGGAGTTGTCCATCCCGTCTTGTGTATCTGGATATTTCTCAAACCACTTTTTAACTGCCTGTAAGCCTAGTGGTGTTTCTATGTTTGTATACAAACTTTCCACATCTAGTGAGAACAGGAAAAATTCTGAACTGATTTTTAGGGCTTTAACTTTGTCCACAAAGTCATAGGTGTCTCTTAGATAACTCTCGTGCCTAGTGGACAAGGGATTTAGATGAAAGTCAATGTACTCTGCTACATTGACAGAGTCAATGTACTCTGTCATCCTGGGGGCATAGCTGGGGTAGACCTTTTTTCCTTTGCTTAAGGATCTTGGGCAACAAATAGAATCTTCTAGGTCTTCGGTTCTGTTGTCCTATAAGATAATCTGCCTGTTTCTGCTGGATAAACCCTTCTTGGAGTAACGTTTGCACAATTTTCTCAATCAAAGGGATTGACTTCTGAAAAATGGGGGCCCTTAGTTTTTGGTAAAATTCTCCATCTTGTAACTGCCTGAGGTTTTCCTGTTCGTATTCTGATCTATTCATAATCACCACTGCACTCCGTTTGTCTGCGGGCTTGAAAATAATCTCCTGTCTTGCGATTAAGATTTCTAGCGCTTCTGTCTGCCCCTCTGATAAATTGGAATTTGGTAAGGAGGGCACCTGGGTTACCTCCTGCAAATCCCCATAATTTGCCTCTACAAAATCCCATACTGAGCTGGGTAGCTGTCGAACCGGTGGCTTCCAATCAGAATTTTTGCAAAAAGGGATTGTCTGATTGGGATCCAATCCTCCCCCAAAGAAAAGCACTCTCTGCACTCGGGTGAGAAGTTGATATAATTCTGCAGACGCAACTGTCCATAGGTTATACCAAGTGGGATGGGACAAAAGATCCTTTTCTCAGCAAACTGGCCTCTCCGTTTGATAAAACCAAAGTTCGGGATAAATTAACTATCCCCTCTACCTCTTCTGGTGTCTGGGATGTATGAAATTTAGCCAGTGTTGACACATTGCCAGTCCAGTATCTCGAGTCCATCTTACGTTGTCAGAAATTGTCTGAAAAAGGCTGTCAGGCAATAGAGGAATGAATCTATCTGCATCCTGAATAATCTGGTTTATTTCTGCCAACCTATGCTTGAAACGAAGAGGTAATTTTCTACTGAAATTGACCAGAGGTATGTAAATCCTTGCCCGAGGGGAAATCTGTTGTGCTGTCCACAGGTTAGGGTTAAGGATAGGGTTAGGGTTGGGGCTAGAGCTAGAGTTGGGGGTTAGGCTTAAGTTTAGATTTAGGTTTAAGTTTAGGGTTAGGGCTAGGCCTAGGGTTAAGGTTTAGGTTAGGGTTAGGACTTGGACTAGGCTTTGGGTTAGTGTTTGGGTTCGGTTTCATTACAGTTAGGGTTAAGGATTGGGTTAGGATTAGGGTTAGATTTAGTGTTTTGGTTAGTGTTGGGGCTAGGGTTAAGGTTTAGATTAGGGTTAGGACTAGGGTTTGGGTTAGGGCTAGTCTTAAGGTTTCATTAAAGTTAGGGTTACGGTTTCAGTTTTAGTTTTGATTTCGATTACAGCTATGGTTAGGTCTAGATCTAGGTCTAGGGTTAGGGCTAGGGTTAAGGTTAGGACTAGGGTAGGGATGGAGTTTAGGTCTAGGGTTAATGTTAGGGCTAGGGTTAGGGTTACAGTTTAGGTTCGAGTTAGGAATAGGACTAGGGTTTGGGTTAGTGCTTAGGTTAGGGCTAGTCTTAAGCTTTCATTAGAGTTAGGGTTAAGGTTAAAGTTAGGGCTAGCAGTGCCAGTTTGTAGACCAAGCAGTGCCAGTATGTAGGCACTAGATACACAACTAATCTATAACCCTGGGGGGCTTAGGGTTATGGCCAGGGCTAGGGGAGAGGGATAAAGCTAGAGTTAGGACTAGGGTTAGGGTTAGTGCTAGGGTTAAGGTTAGGGTTTCGGTTATGGTTAGGGCTAGGGTTAGAGTTTTGGTTTTAGCTAGTCTTAAGGTTTCCTTAGGGTTAGGGTTAAGGTTAGAGTTAGGGCTTGGGCTAGGGTAAGGGCTAGGGTTGGTGTTAGGATTAGGGCCAGGGTTATGGCTAGCATTAAGGTTTTGGAGCATTACAACGACTCCCCCCTGCAAGCAAGTTTCCTCTTATCATCATTATTATTATTACAACTTCCAAGCACTTTGGATAGGGATTGACTGCAAGCAAGTTCTTTACTACAGTAGAGCTAGACTGCAAGCTAGTTCCTGGTTTGCCTATTTTGGAGGGTTTGTACATTGGCTGTCAAAACATCTCATGATCTGAGAGTCCAAAACAATATCTATGCATGTATAAAAATAAAATAAATCATTACTTCCATGAACATACTGTAAGGTTAGATTGCGAGCTGGAAAACTTTCCATTGGACCAGACTGCGAACAAGTTCCCTCCTCTGGTGGGGGTCAGGCCAAAAACTTCTCATAGGACCAGACTGCGAACAAGTTCCCTCCTCTGGTTGGGTGTAAGGACTGTGGGGGAGGGGGGTGAAGTTTATCTTTATCTGAACCATACATAAACTATCTCAAGGAGCACAGAATTTTTCATAATCACCTAGGTGTTGGGATTTCAGATCTGGGATCCACACCGCTCAGTGCCTCTACTCTCTGGTCATCATGCTGCCCCAAATTTTTTACTTTTTTTAACAAAAGAAAAAACATGGAATTTGAGAAAAATAAAATAAGTGGACCCATCGGCCTTTTTTACCTTATTTTTTTTATCTCTAGAATGTGCAAACCAAAAAAGAAACTACAATCAAAATACTCCACTGAAAAAACAACTCAAGTTAGGGCCCACTGAATCCAAAGAGAAACAACAAAAAACTGTAAACAGTCTTAAAACGGGCCAATGAATTGCCAATTGAGTTGGTGGAGCTGAGCTCCACAGCTGAGACTGATGAGCTCATCAGGGCTATATAAGCCAGCTGCTGGAGTCAGTTCCTCAGAATTGCCTGCTGAAGAGCCGATCACTCAGCTTCCAGCTGGAGACTTAGGTGCTGTGGCGGTAAAGACACATGTCTCCGTTCCCTTATTCGGGGAACGAGGGTTACGGACGTAACCAGACGTTCCCCTTTATAGGGAACTCCAACGTGTGTCTGTAATAACAGACTTTTGGGAGATTGTTCTGGAAAACGCCACAGCAGCTAAGCCCGTCACGCTCCCGATGTGCAGTTTGCCAAGCAAATGCGTGAGCGCACTGACATCACCAAAAGCGCAACCTTCCAACGTCCCCTAGGCCCAAATATTACCATTACATGGGAATAATACGATTTAGATCGGGGGTCGTAAATGTGCTTTTACCTAGCTAATATAGACTAGGGATTTTGGAGATATGACAGTACGTTGGGAAAGCGTGCCAGTCCCCGAAGGGGGAGGACGCTGCGGAGACCACCTGCTACCCGGAGGGGGAGACTTGATGGTAAAAAAGCATATGGACTAGCCCTATTGAGGGGGAGTGCTACATATGATAAGCTGGTTAGCGGTTAGGGAAGACATGGGTCCGTCTGAAAAGGGGGAACACACCATGGTAGATAATGCATATGGCATTGCCTAGACAGGGGAATGCGCATAGCTGGCACCGAACCTCAGTATGCGGGTAGACCAGATGGGCATACCAGACAACACACTGAGCCATGCACTCGACTCCTCCGCTGAGTCAGGTGCTGGGGGCCTCGGAGGAATTCTCTAGGGTTCACCTGAAAAGGGAAACTTAATAGTAGAATAGAAAATGCGCACGCATCTCCGGGTTAGGGAGCCTGGCGCAGCAAGCGTTTATTGACACAGAGCTTAATTTCCTCTCGATTGACTGGGGTAACCAGTAACCGGGAGGAAACTGACTCCACTCAAGGATAATCTCGATAATGTGTTAGGTGCCGCCCATACGCAGCTCTACATGATCTGTTAAGAGGCGCTGTGTACTCACGCCGAAAAGGAGGCACCGCTTATTATTATTATAAAGTGTGCTCTCTCTCCCGGGGGACACAGCTCGCCCTGGCACATGAAGCGAGGGTGATGGCATATTTAAAAAATGGACCAACCTCTATTTTAATACAGCACTTCCCTTCTGCTGATCATAACAGAAAAGAGCTGCGTATGCTTACATGTCACGTCAAGCGCAGTGCGTGGACATAGCAATGAAAAGGCCGAGTCCAGGCTCACCACCTAGTAAAAAAGGGGCGGTAGAAGCCTTGGCACAAGGTGAACCGAGGTCTCAGGTAAACGTGAGAGTAGGTCGGTCCAAATACTGGCACAATTCGCTGACCGAAAATGCCACCGGAATCTTAACCCTCCTGATACCAGCGCGATCAGCAGAGCTGCCTAAAGGGACAGAACGTATATATACTGATCGAGTGGCTCAACGGACCTAATCATAACTGTTGGGGCTAGACAGATCCCAAGAGGGTGAGAGAGGGGGCGGGGATGGATTATCATCACACGCCTCTGAGAAACTGGCTGAAGAGGTTATTCTTTCCCAGCGCGCTATCATACGCATTAAAAACGCGGATGACCGCATGCCAAACCTTCAGTGTGGAGGGAGACAGCCAGCACTCCAGCTATCCTGAAGGAAGAAAACACAACACTAATCTAGCATGTCCGGGGGTTTTCTCAGAGAGAATTCCCACACAACGAATAGACTCCACTGCAGAACATAGGCATACCTAATAAGGCGCTCTAGCCTGTAGTGACGGTGTTAACTATCGCACTGATAAGTCACCTAAGTCCACTGTGCTCTGTCTAGAAACCATCCAGAGAGGTTCCAGAGCCCTGCACGGGTGCCAGAGGGTGCCCGTCCCAGAAAAAGGAAGTGCTTTTTCCAGGGAATTCATCAGGGAGGGCCATCACGAGGAGTGTGAATCTGTAAACTCGGTCCGGTTGGGCCAGAGAGGCGCAACGAGCAAGACCCGCTCCTCGTCTCCCCGACCTTACACAGTGTCTGTGCGAGCAGGCTCACTGGGGAAAGAAAACGCATATTACGCATATCCCTCCCGCTTCGGTAGTGACCGGCGGAGAGCGAAAAACAATGCCAACAGCTCCAGGCAGTTGAAATGCCAATGCAACCGGGGTCCGATTTACGAACCTGCAGCTGCATGCTCGATACACACAGCTCGCCAGCCCATACTGGAATCATCTGTCAAGATGACAGCATCACTGGACACTTGTTCTAAGGGCACTCAGGCCCGTAGAAGGCAAGATCCATCCAGGGGTTAAAGGTGCGGAGACACAGCGTGGTGACGTAAACCCGCTGCCTCTCCGCGTGCCATGCCCATCTGGGGACCCGACCGCGAAGCCAGCGCTGAATTAGTCTCATATGAACAATTGAGCGGGGTGAAAGCGGCTACAATGCCATATGCCCCAGGAGCCTCTGAATAATTTCAGTAAGACCAATATAACTGCCGAATTAATCAAACAGGACAGCACCAGCCTAGCGCGCTAGAGTGCACCGTGATGCAGACCGAGTCCAGCTCCAACCCGAGATGAGAGAAGCTCTGCCCGGGGGAGAGCCTGCTCATACTCGGTTGACCCGAAACCCAAACGGGCCGAGATGCCGGAGCACCAGGTCCCTGTGCATAATCAATCAGTTTAGAGATCTAAATAATAGTCAATGAATAATCAAAAATGCAGATGCGCGTGCGCCAAGAGGCACAGGGCATGCTCCACGCATGGAAACAGGGACAGCCCGAATGGGAGGACTGTTGCCACTATGTTCGGCCCCCCATCGAACACCGGAAAAATCCCAGTATAAGGAGGGAGAGGGCGAGACATGGAGCGAGCGTCCTTCAGGTCTATAGCTGCAACCAATCCCACGGACGGACGCACTGGGGGATGCGTTTCTGCATGAGCATCTTGATAGGCATCCTGAACAGATGACAGATCAAAACGCGCAGATAGGATTGGTATAACCCACCGCTTTCTGGATACGATGAAGGGGGGGACGTAACCCGCTCTTCATCTTAGCTGGAGGACTGGCTTGATTATATCCTTCGCCAGGAGGATAATAATCTTCTCACGCGAGACAGGGGTGGCATAGCGATGATCGCTTAAATACACACTCGTGCACTCGGGAGGCCAACAGCGAATTGAAACGCATAGCCGAGTTTGACCGTCCCCCTGAGCTACTGCACGGGCTGAGCAGCGCTAACCAGACTGACAGAGCCCGCTAACTAGCAGCATACCCGGAACGATCGCTGACGTACCCACGGAGGGGCAGCTTCGGGATGGGAGTGCTCATCCCGGGAAGCAGAGCGTCCCGAGGAAGAGGTGAAAATAAGAGATTGACTCTTACCTTACTCCCAGGATCCCACGGAGTGGCTGGAGGTGCGAGAAAGGAGCTCAGCGTTCACTAGCCATGGAATGGACTGGGACGGCGGAGCCTTTTGGAGCCGCGGGAAGAGCGCACTCGGCGAGGAACAGCCAGCGCGGACAGGTCTGATGGGGAGCCCAGCCCACCAAGAGATGACCTGCTCCATCACGCCTGGCTGATCTTTCACCACTGAGGATTCCTGGGTAAAATCCCAGATGGTGTCGCCGAGAAGGCAATGAACCGTACAACCGCCCGAAGCTTGGATGGGGCGCGCTGTGGAGGAGTGGGGGGTCTGCGGGCCCGGAGGCGACGGATAAACCCCTACTGTGATCCTCAGATCTGCCTGCGTGCTAACCGCTTTTACGGGGAGCAACGGGGGTGGCCGAAGCCGCGATCTCAGCGATGCAACAACCACGCCCTAGCAGTGAGAGCATGAGCTGTCTGCGGGCACCGCATTGACATGCTGGACCCCCAGACCTGTCATGCGATACCCGTGCCCATCATCCAGAGATAGGAACCACCGCATCCAGAAACGCACAGTCAGAACAGCGTCTTGAAAAAGATGTGTTGATTGACTGTGTTGCTTTTTTAGGAAAATCTCTTTTAGATCACCAGCGAAACGCCAGGAGGACAGGAAACCCAGCCCGCCACTCGCACGTCTTCTTTCCGCACTGGTGAAGGTAAGGCTTTCTTCTCTGGAAGTCAGCTTAGCAGAAGTTGTTCAGCTCACGATCGGCTCTGAAGCAACATTTCTGAGGAACTGACTCCAGCAGCTGGCTTATATAGCCCTGATGAGCTCATCAGTCTCAGCTGTGGAGCTCAGCTCCGCCAACTCAATTGGCATTTCATTGACCCGTTTTCTTATCATCAGAAGCAATTGGTCGTCTGAAGTACTCCCAAACGTCTGTTATTACAGACACACGTTGGAGTTCCCTATGAAGGGGAACTTAAAGTTCTATGTTGTTCTATATTAATTCAACCAGAGCTGTCTAATTTCACCTTATGTAAAAGCTGAGTGGTTTAAAGGCAATGTTTTTTTTTTTTTTTTATAAAAATGTTTTCATTAAAAAATCCAAAAGCTAGAACAAACATGCATGTCTCAGTGCTGATATGAAAATATATCTCATCTATATTTGCATATATTTCTTACTTAGTCCTAAAACAAGACAATATTATTTTGCTTATCTAGGAAATGCTTCTTGATTTAAGTATTGTTAGATATTTGGACTAAAACAAAGTAAGTTATTATTTTTTTTTTTTGCAGTACAGTTTCCAGTATTACCAGTACTTAAGAAAACCTGGTACATATGGTTTTATTTATTTATTTTATTAAGTACTGACTTGATACTGAAATACAACTAGTTTCTAGTATGGTAATGCAGTGTGTGTCCTCCTATCACTGATCCTTAATGCACTGTGAACACAAAAGCAACTGAATGATGCCCCGAAGACTCAGTGTAAAAATGCCTGTGATCTGACAACTTTAAACATTGTGCAGTGTGAACTTGGCATAAGAGTGAAGTGTAATTTTGCAGTTTTTGTATATGTACTCAGAAAATCCATTAAGCATGCTAAATTAGGTAAATGTGCAGCAATCTGCAGCTTTAATACGTAATGCTTTTCCAGTGTGACATATGTAATCATTAACACAAGTTGGCAGAAATAAACATAAAGGATAGTACACTGTGTACCACACAGTACTTCTCAAGCCTGTAAAATATTCTTTATATGCTTTATGTCAATTACAAAAGAACAAAAAAGGCTTCAAGGTCAATGCATTTTTCTAAAGAATTACCCAAGTTGATAGAAACCATGTCTGTTGAAAAAGCTTGAAGAAGATAGTACTGAGCAATATAAACATGGTGCTTTAACACTTTTCAGTTACTTAACATTAGTGTCTAATAATAAATACTTTATACTGATCATCATTTATACATAATTTGTCCGAGCTGCAATGTACTGTATGTTGTCACACATGATGCCCATCAGTTATTTAATCGCAGTCGGTGTTTACTTCCCTTATTTCCCAAAGTCTCCATGATGGGCAGTTATCTTTGCATGATGACTCAACACGCTCTATTACCACTAGTTGACAAGAACATGCAGTGTACCAAATGTTCCCAAGCAACCTTGTTTTGCTTCTCAAAAGCCCGCCCACACACACTCTGTGCTAGCAATCTGAAGCCTTCTATCTCCAACCACAACACCCCAATCCAACCTGACGAGCTACTTAGTATGCACAGGGCTCTGTGGCAGATGTGCAGACATTTAAAAACAAGCTGTCTTTTTTTTTAGAGACAAGAGAGCAGTTGACTGAAGTTGCACACTTTTGACAGTCTATTTAAATTTACAATAAGTGCAGTGACAAATATATATTTCCTTGGATGTAATTAACTAAAAATAGCTAATAATGTCCACAATAATATGTTACATACCTTCTAACATATTGTATTGTTTGATATGGGCTCAGTAAAATTAATTAACTATACTAGAGTGAAACACATTAGTTCTGTTTTAAAATTTACCATCAATTCTTAAACCCATGAAAACCCATGAAGAAAATGCAGATTTTGCACACAAAAATGCACGACTGAACACATTTACTTTCTCATTGGGTCTTCAGAAAAGAAGGTGTTTGTTTAGCTTTAAATAAGTTTCTGTATCCATATAATAATTTATGTTTGATTGCTGAAGCATATGTTTTTCAGATTTTTACCATGATCCTAATATGGTAAAAATGTGAAGCAACTTAATTCTAAATTGGTCATATCTATCTATCTATCTATCTATCTATCTATCTATCTATCTATCTATCTATCTATCTATCTGTCTGTCTGTCTGTCTGTCTGTCTGTCCGTCCGTCCGTCCGTCCGTCCGTCCGTCCGTCCGTCCGTCCGTCCGTCCGTCCGTCCGTCCGTCCGTCCGTCCGTCCGTCCGTCCGTCCGTCCGTCCGCCTGTCCGTCCGTGTTTGATTGCTGAAGCATATGTTTTTCTAATTTTTACCATGATCCTAATATGGTAAAAATGTGAAGCAATTTAATTCTAAATTGGTCATATCTATCTATCTATCTATTTATCTATCTATCTATCTATCTATCTGTCTGTCCGTCCGTCCGTCCGTCCGTATGTCCGTCCGTCCGTCCATTCGTCCATGTATGCATGTGTGTGTGTGCATGTGTGTGTGTTTTATCAAAATATTTGTTTAGAATAAATGGTATTGTGTTTGCAGGGGCTACAGTTTGTATACTATTTTTAATACTACCATGGTTGAGGATCATTTTTCATTTTAAAATACCAGCATAGACTAGACTCATTCTGAAAACATGGCCCTATATATTGGAGATCGTGAATTATGTAGTCAGAGGAATGTATGGCTGCATTTCATTTTGAAAACAAACGCTACGGGGCGGTATGATGCCGTTTTTTTTTTTTTTTCATGTTAACCAGCTGGCTGTTTACCTCTGTTTGGATGGCTTTTCTGCTGTTACCAGTTTGTCCAGTCGCTTGTCATGTTTGTTGGAGGATTTGAGACGCAGAGCTGAGTTGACCCTGATGACAGGGTTCGAGTTCAGAAAAGATTCCAGAAATTCAACTAAATTCAATTCATCTTTATTTCTATAGCGCTTTTACAGTGTAGATTGTGTCAAAGCAGCTTCACATAGAAGATTATAGTAAATTGAAACAGTGTCAGTCGAGTTTTCAGTGTTGAAGGTCAGTTTAGTTCAGTTCAGTGTAGTATAATAATTCACTGCTGATAGTTCAAAGACTGAAGAGCAAATCCATCGATGCGCAGCTCTACAGGTCCTGAACCATGCAAGTCAGTGGAGACAGCGGCGAGGAAAAAACTTCACCAATTGGTGAAAGTGAAGAATTAAAAAAAAAACAATTAAGCAAATCTGTTCACCACAGTAGTGACCAAATAATTATTTTCAGTAAATTTCACTAATGGCTTTTGTAGACACTTGGCAGAAATAAAATCAAACATGTTAGTAATGTGAACTGTTAAGTTGTTTTTCATAATCTGCTGAGATTTTGGGGGGATTTAATATGTTTTATTTTAGTAAGGAAACAACCAGGTGATTCATGGAGGTATGCTTTCAATAGAGCATTCAGATATGTCTATTGCGATGAAATTAAGCAAGTTGTGCGGATACAATAAAACATTCTTGAGTTTGTTGTTGAGTTCAGTGCTGTATTCAAAGTAAAGAAACTGACTTGATTAAATTTACATTTAGTCACTTAGCAGAAGCAGATGCTTTTTTCCAAAACAACATGAGATGATTAAACCATTATAAAAAAAAAAACAGTTTGTTCACTATATCCAACATAACAATTTTTTTAAGAAAATCTTTTTTGTTTTATGGGGTTTTTTTGTGGGGGAGCAGTTTCTTTCCAGTATTACTGAGAGAACACTAATTAATTAAAACTTGTTGGCTGAGGCACTGGGGGAAAATTGAGCTGAACACTAACCTCTATCTCTATCCAAAGTTAATTAAATGAAGTTCTTAAATACAAATCTAGTATATGTAAAAGTCTAGTCAATGTTTAGTAAACTTCTGTTTATTAACTTACAGTAGTAGTTCTGTTTTGTCTGTTCTGTTATGTCTCTTATATTCTTTTATATCTGTGCATTATCATTTGTGCTCTGATTTAGGTTATAATTATCCGTTATGCTCTGATTATTATGTTTTATATTATGCTTAGTGGTTAGCACTGTCGCCTCACAGCAAAAAGGTCACTGGTTCAAGTCGGGTCAGTTGGCATTTCTGTGTGGAGTTTGCATGTTCTTCTCTCTGCTTCGGTTTCCCCCACAGTCCAAAGACATGCGCTATAGGTAAACTGAATAAACTAAACTGGCCGTAGTGTATATGTGTAAATGTGAGAGTATATGGATGGTCCCCAGTACTGGGTTGCAGCTGGAAGGGCATCCGCTGTGTTAAACATATGCTGGAATAGTTTGTGGAAATTATGCTTTTACAGTGTTAAAAAGCAAAGTAGCTGATTTGCAAGAATGTTTTTTCTAGTCAGTGGAGAGTAAAATCCCTTTGCTGGATCCACTTCAGAGTGCAATTTTATGAGCCTTTGGATTATATTCATAAATATTTATTAGTTTCAGAAAACTGTGATAGCAGATGTTATTTACTTCTAGGTGAGCAGGAAGGCACTGTGTGACATACAAACACTCAATCACTGTACAACTTAAAAGTTAGATGATGGTTAAATGGAGTGTGACATTACTTGAATGTCAACATTAAACTCGTTCAACAGGAATTAATACTGAAAGCAACATTCACAATTCATATTATAATGCCATACTTGTTTATGCTTATTTATCTTTCTACTTAACATTTAAGCTTTTAGAATGTTCATAGTTTTATTCCTACAAATTCATATAACCTACAACATTTGCCTAGAAAGATCCCAAATAAATTAATTGTGTTCTTCTTTTTGGCTCTTTGTTTCAATGGACTGCCAAGTGGTTTATCAGACATTTTTACATAACAGAGTTCTATTAAAAATGCAAGAGGATAATTAAAAAGTTTGTTCCGGTTACAAAACTCAACCCTTTATGTAAGACTACTTCTTTCATAATGGAACAATAACCTACATGTCAAATGAGGATATGTCCGAGAGAGTTACTCAACCTCAAAATGTGCATATCATCAAGTCACAACGTAAACAAACTTTCCCCATGTGCTATCTACTATCCCAGGTCTATTAACACTCAGATGTAATAGCACGGTTAAGTTTTTTTCTGCTCTGGGAACATAAAGAGAAACATTTGATAAGACTGATGTTTGTTTTTGAGTGATTGGGTGTATTTTTTTCTGTGTTCTGTTCCCGTGGCTCTGTGAATGTGCCCTTTGAACAGTGCTAGGAGGTCAGCGCTCATTCAGAACTGGAGGAGTACAGCAGAGTAGGTGTGTCTGAAGCAGCCAATCATAGAGCGTTCCAACAAAAGCCACACACACACACACACACACAGATGCATACATGCATGGACAGACTCACACACACGCACATACACACACACACATATACACACACACAAAGACATCCTAGAACAATAATTTAATGTAGGAAACAATTTTAGTCTTCTATATTTAAATAGCAACATATTTTAAAAAGTAAATCTATCTCACTGTGCCTTCATTCTAGAATTTTGCAATGGCCTAAATAAGTATTTGAATACTTTTTAGTCACTTTTAAAATGATAAGAACTATTACAGTTTTTTTACAATTGCTTTGCTACTAATTTCAGAACCCTGATGTCAATTTCAAAACTCTAGACACAAAAATCAAAATAGTCACTACTTTTAACACAGACTCTCCATATGTTGCATTGATTTCTTTAAAGAAGTCCTGCATTTGCAGAATCATTGATTCACATAATCCCTTTTATCATACAAAATCCACTAGCACACAAGATACACATCATGTCAATAAACAATCTATAACAATAATTAAATATTGCCGTTAAAAATATATGATTCAGCTTTCATTATGGTTTATACAACATAAGTGTAGATGGAACAGTACACACACACACACATACACACATATATATATATATATATATATATATATATATATATATATATATATCTATAGATCTATATATATTTATATATATATATATATAATATATATATATATACATACATACATACATACATAAAAAATTTTTTTTATATATATATACAGTATATTTTCCAAATGATGTTTCTTCTGGAAAAAGTCTTATTTGTTTTATTTCGGCTAGAATAAAAGCAGTTTTTAATTTTTTAAACACCATTTTAAGGACAATAGTATTAGCCCCTTTAAGCAATTTTTTTTTCGTTAGTCTACAGAACAAACCATCATTATACTACAACTTGCCTAATTACCCTAACCTGCCTAGTTAACCTAATTAACCTAGTTATGCCCTAAATGTCACTTTAAGCTGTATTAAAACTATTATGATTAGAAATGGGTTGAACAGATCTTCTCTCCGTTAAACAGAAATTGGCAAATAATTCGGGGGGGCTAATAATTCTGACTTCAATTGTATATATATATATATATATATATATATATATATATATATATATATATATATACGGGGAACAAGGGTTACCGTGGTAACCGGAGCATTCCCCTTCGGGAGGGGAACTTCAATGCTATGTGGCAACTACCACTATGGGGAAATGTATGAAAAACGCCAAATGATTGAACCTTACCTTCGCCCCCGATGAGAGGTTTGCCAGGCAAAAGAGAGCGTGAGCGCACCTACATCACCAGAGGCACGGTCTTCCAACATGTTCCCTGGCTCTTACTTATCCCACTTCAACAAAAAATTACAGATTTAGATATATTTTTCGGCAGTCGCAAATGCATCTAGATAATTTCTAGGAATTTAATATGACAGTACGTTGGGAAAGCGTGCAGTCCTGATAGGGAGGACGCTACACGGAGGCCCCTACCCAAGTGGGG
>CAIGQS010000100.1:0-224196 GCA_903798195.1 Danio kyathit
GATCCCGAACCATGCAAGCCAGTGGCGACAGCGGCGAGGAAAAAACTTCACCAATTGGCAAAAGCGAAGATTTAAAAAACCTCGAGAGAAACCAGGCTCAGTTGGGCACGACCATTTTCCCTATGGCCAAACGTCTTGTGCAGAGCTGCAGTCTAGGCGCAGGAAGCTGGACCTCAGCGAAGACTCGTCTGTCCTTGGAGCATCACAGGAGTCAGTCTCATGTTCTCACTCCACGATGACCACCACAGCAGCTGCTCAGGATACGGCCTGGTCCAGAAAACCTTGGGATCATCTCGTCGCTGGTCTCGGATCGCGTCAGTGGCACTGCGTAGTCTGAGGGCCTCAAGATGAGTACCCCCAGGTGGAAATAGAGAATAAAGAGAATAATTAGCGTAGCTGCTGTTCATAGTGTATATATACGAGAACCAAAATCATGTGTGGGGCACATCATGCGTCATACCGCTATGTACTGCACTGAGTGTATGCTTTGCTAAAAAGATAGGTCTTTAATCTAGTTTTGAAGAGCGAGAGTGTGTCTGAGCCTCGGACATTATCAGGAAGGCTATTCCAGAGTTTAGGGGCCATAAATGAGAAGGCTCGACCTCCTTTACTCGACTTTGATATTCTAGGTACTACCAGAAGCCCTGAGTTTTGAGATCGTAAAGAGCGGGTTGGGTTGTAGCGAGACAGGAGGTTGGTTAGATAAACAGGAGCTAGATTATTTAAAGCTTTATAGGTAAGGAGTAATATTTTAAATTCAATACGAAACTTAACAGGCAGCCAGTGTAAGGAGGATAAAATTGGGGTGATATGATCATATTTTCCAGACCTGGTAAGAACTCTGGCAGCTGCATTTTGCACTAGCTGGAGTTTGTTAATAGAGGATGCTGGGCAACCAGCGAACAGAGCATTACAGTAGTCCAGCCTAGAAGTCATGAAAGCATGAACTAGCTTTTCTGCATCTGATATGGATAGCATACTTCGCAATTTAGCAATATTTCTCAGATGAAAGAAAGCAGTTTTTGTGACATGGGATATATGATTTTGCTGTCTAATATGACACCCAGATCTTTTATAGTAGAGCTAACGCTAACTTTGTATCCCTCTAGTTGCAGGTCCAGTTGTGAGAACTGCTGTGTACAGGATTTAGGCCCAATAAGTAATAATTCTGTTTTGTCTGAGTTTAAGAGAAGAAAATTGTTGGTCATTTAACATCTTTGATACACTCGGTTAGCTTAGACAGTTCAGACATCTCATTAGGTTTACTTGAAATGTATAATTGAGTATCGTCTGCATAGCAGTGAAAGCTGATGCCATGTTTTCTAATAATGTCCCCCAGGGGAAGTATGTATATTGTAAACAGCAAGGGGCCTAAAACTGATCCTTGAGGGACCCCGTACTTTACTGGCCTGACTTGTGAAAGCTGTCCATTAATATTCACAAATTGTTAACGGTTAGCTAAGTATGACCTAAACCATTCAAGAGCCTGTTTTTGGACACCTGTAGAATTTAAGCGGTCTATGAGAATATTGTGGTCAATGGTGTCAAATGCGGCGCTAAGGTCGAGTAAGACTAATAGTGAGATGCACCCTTGGTCAGCAGCTAAGAGTAAATCGTTGGTTATTTTTACTAATGCGGTTTCTGTACTGTGATGAGGCCTGAAGCCTGACTGAAACACTTCAAAAATATTGTTTGTCCGCAGAAAGGAGGATAATTGGGTAGAAACAACTTTTTCTAGTATTTTGGACATAAACAGAAGATTTGAAATAGGCCTATAATTAGCTAAGTTGCTTGGGTCTAGTTGTGGTTTCTTAATAATAGGTTTAATAACAGCTAGCTTGTAAGGATTTGGAACATGGCCTAAAGATAACGAAGAGTTGATAACATTTAGGAGAGGTTCTCCTATAATAGGTATCAGTTCTTTCAGTAATTTTGTTGGAATTGGATCTAACATACATGTAGCTGATTTAGAGCTATTTATAACTTTATCTAGCTCTTCCTGTTCTATGGTTTTGAAGTATTGTAGGTTATTTTGATTCAGTTGAATGTTTACTGCATCTGAAGTATAAGGCTGTGCAGAAAGTTTAACATCATCTATTTTCTGTCTAAAGCCTTCTATTTTGTCACTGAAAAAATTCATGAAGTCATCACTACTAATTTGCGGTGGGACATTTTGTTCCAAAGATGATCGATTATTAGTTAGTTTAGCAATGGTGTTAAATAAAAATCTCGGATTGTTATGATTATTTTCAATCAGTTTGCGGAGGTGCTCGGCCCTGGCAGATTTAAGAGCCCTCCTATAGCTGGACATATTGTCTTTGTACGCAATTCTAAAAACCTCTAAATTAGTTTTTTTCCATTTACGTTCCAGAGCACGGGTTGCTGTTTTGAGAGCGCGAGTATGATTATTGTACCATGGTGCAGTTTTATTCTCTCTAGCCTTTTTTAATTTGATGGGTGCCACTGTATTTAGTGTGCTAGTAAAGATGGCATCCATACTGCTGGTTACTACGTCAAGGTCATTTGCGTTTGCGGGTGTATTTCGAAATAAAGAGAGATCAGGAAAGTTATTTATGAATTCATCCTTGGTGGACGGAACAATAGTCCTACACTGTTAAAAATTTTCCCGTTAAAAAACGGTAAGTTACTGGCAGCTGCAGTTGCCAGCAATGTACTGTTATTTTACAGTATGTTGCTGTAAAAATACTAAGACTACATTGGTATGCACAATACTCAAGTGAACTCATTTTGTTCATTGAAAGCGACTGCCTCAAATTGGCCAACTTCTGTATGAGTTTATGAAATAATGTGCTATATATGCTTAGAAGCATACGTATAATGCTAAATTATTTTAGTTAATTTGAAAAGTTCCTTTTAACCCAAATGTCTTAAATTTCACAGCAGCACACAAACATGTAAAGCTGGAATTACCAGAGAGAGATTCTTACTGCATCAGCAACTAAACAGCCACTGTCTTTAAGTAAAGAAACATGCAGAATAACATCAGTGTTTCATTGTTCATCTTTGACTCAAACACTGGCTGTACTCTCCTCCACAACGGTGACACACAAAAGAAATTTGCTTCAGGTTTTACAGTAAAATACTGTTTTTTCCTTGATTTAACGGTAAACTACTGGCAGCTGTGGTTGCCAGCAATCTACTGTTTTTTTACAGTCTACTACCGTAGTTTAAAATAACAGTATATTACTGTTAAAATACATTTTTACACTGTGTTTTTACCTCTCACACCTTTAACCCTTTAAACCCCAGAGCAAATACCTCAGTTTTAATTGAACACTTCCAAGTGTCCACACTTCTGAGTGTTCAAAAAACATGAAGCAAAGCTGAAGTAAATGAACTAATTAAATAACTAATTAAATGATAATTGAGGATTAGAAATGAAGAAATACTGAAGGGAAAAAAACAAGAACAGAACATAAAGTAACAAAAAACTGAAACTTCAGTCACAGCTTTATAATAAGATAACCTGAAGGTCAACAAATGATTAACCCTTGTGTGGTGTTCGTATTTTTGTTACTCAGCCAGTGTTCATGGGTCTGGTGGACCCGCTAGAGTTTTGGCTTTCCAAATGAACACTATCAAACAATTTTATGTTAAATTACTCAACAAATGTTTACTTTATCCCAATTACAAGCCATATGAACAGCAAACATGGTTCATTTTTTCCCTTTACCTTTGTTAGATCACATTGATGAATTAATGTGCTTCTCGTTTTTTTTTTTTTAATGTTATGAAATTAATGAATTAATGTTATGAAAAAAATAAAATCAGTTATAATCAAGTGGAGTGAGTGGAAAGACTCAACACATTTACACATGAAGCAATATGTTTCACAACTATTGATTTTTATTCATTTGAGCTTTATTAGACATATAACTCATATAACAAATAACATTTTACATAGCACAAGTTGAACACATACAGGAAAAACATCAGTCTCGACACATAAGCCCCACTGAATCTTTGCCTGTTTACACCAGCCTAACCTAAACATGAGGGGCAGAGTTTTACTGTGTGTGTGTTGCATATGTATTTCTTACACTTTTGCTGCTGGCCACAACCTAGTTGAAACAATCAGAAATGCTACTAACACCTCTCTTGCAAGGCATAAATGTCAGACATTTACTGCAACAGCATCACACACTTACTTCAGGCTCGGCAGATGGTGGTTCTGTAGGTCGGGTGAATGGGGGGCCAACATTCTCCTCCTGAATTCATCTCATGATGGCTGAAGAAGCTGGTGTTCTTAGAACACATTGTCTTCTGAGGATTTTAGGACTCACCAGTGCCTTTCCCAGTTCCTCAAGAAAGAGGCGTCTCCTCTGGAGCTTCCCCCTGTTCCACTCTTCAATCACTGCCATCCAGATGACAAAGGAGTTGTATGCTGAGATGTCCAACATGTCAAAGAATATCACCAGAGGCCAGCGTAGGGTTCTCCTTTTGCCTGTAAATCAATTTGGTCCATCTCCTTCCACCTCTCTCCAAAAACACGCCTTCTCCTTCTAGATTACAGCAATCCAGAATAATTTTCTGAATGAAATCTGAGATAAAAAGCTCAAATGAAGACTTGATGTCCTGCAGGAGTAACTGCCAGCCGTGTTGGCCCTGGTTGCGTCCTTATCACATTAGCAGCTCTGCAGGGTGACTCATTTCTTGGGCAAGAAGACCATTCAATTTCACCATTTTTTGACATCCATATTTCTTCACTTGCTGTCTGGTGGGCTTGCTCTGGTCCTGGAGCTGGCTGCTGACAAGCTGGTCCTGAAGCTGGCTGCTGATGGGGTACTCGCCTTGGTTTTTTTACTAAATGGTGCTCAACCTCATCCTCTTCTTCAAAGTCACTGTCAGACTCTGAATTTTCAGAAATGTGATCCTCATATTCTGAAACCTCTTTCTTGACATCATCATTAGAAGCTCCTCTCTCTTCCAAAATCATTTGCAAGGCCCTCGCAGCAGATAATCTTTTGGCCATCTTAATCAGTTGTGATAAGGAACCACACTGGCAAAGTCTTATTTATAGTATTATGCCCCTAATTTGCAGGTGGGACAGGGTATGTGAAAATAAAGCTTGGTTCCCGCAAGAGAGAGGGTAAAATGTGCGGGAATGTAAGAGCAGACAGTGTTGATAGTTGAATTTTCAACAATGTTGCAACTTTGTGCGGGAGCAGGGGGGAGGGGAGGAAAACAGCAGCACCAGAAAGGAGGAAGACAGAGTGTAGGAACACTGGACCTACACTTTCTACACTTTTATTAGACCTGGGTCCAGTGGACCCGAACACCTTGTATGTAATGTAAATGCGTGGGGGGAGGTGCAGTATGCGGTCATTGAAAATTTGTTCGGATTTATGTTCTTCACAGAAAATAAGCCAAAGACAATGAATTTCAGGTTGAAAAAATAATTAATTGTTTAATTTTTATTTTGAAAAAAACTGAAAACGGGTCTCACAGACCCGAACACCATACAAGGGTTAAATCATTAAAATGATCAGCAGATGATTAAACAACTCAACAAACATCATCAGCAGCTACACTTATTACTAAAACATTTATTTTTGTATAACATCTACTAAAGTTCTTCTTGAGATAAAGGTTAACATTTTACGTCACCATCATGGAGAACAGAGTCTGCTTTAGTTGGGCTCTGAGCCCTGACATTTTAAACATTAATTTATTTAGCTGCTGCAATTGTTAAGAACTTTGTTTAAAAAGCTCATTGGATATGACAAACAAGCCAAAAAAATTAATAAGATCTGCTGATGTTCATATTGGTTTTAATAAGGCAGAACCTGTTTTTACTTAATATAATTTATTACTCTTATCCAAAAAACACTTTGCTCTACGGTGTAAATTGCACTCAAAGAGACATCAATAATCAGCGTATGAACCTCAACAACGGTGACAAATAACAAAATGAACAGTTTAACTCACAAACATCACAAACTGGCTACTGAAAGTCTGAACATAAACAACAGCAGAATCTAACACAAATAAAGAAAACTGTAAGACCATTATACTACATCATTTATTCATGCCCCAATGCATGCTGGGATATTTGTACTGTGCCACACATGCATTGCGGCATGAAACATTTTAATTGTTACCATTGTTGAGGTACAAGGTCTGATTCATGAGGTCTGAGCATGACTTTGCCATCACTGAACTGTTTTTGAATGTTATTTCTTAACACTGTAAAAGAATTAGGTATTTTTCCTGTTTCCACTTCTCTTTAATAATTTAATATCTGCATTAAGCATAAAAACTATTGCATGAGGCCCATTATCCAGACCTTTATCAAAACATTTAGCAGAACAAGTTTCAGACAACTAGATTTATCTACCTGTTGGCTTCCCGGCTTTATTGCTATAATAAAAGTGTTTAATAAACTTTGTATTACAGCAGCAGAAGAGGCTAACTTTACAAATTCAAGAGTGAAGAGCCCAACTAAACCAGCTCCTCACTCCATTACGGTGACACACAAAAACAAAACACCTAAATTTCTGTTGGTTCTCAATAAGAATGGTATGGAGGTCAAAGCAGTCAGTAATAAGTGTGTCTGCTGTTGTTTGTGATGTTTAATGATCCTCTGCTGAGACTGAAGGTGTTTTATTTTACTTGATTTAATTTAATGTTGTAACTGACATCACTCTTTGTGTTTCTTGTTTCTCTTTCCTTCAGTGATTGTGATCATTACAGCAGGTGTTCATCAATGTCTGAATTCACTCATTAGTGTTCATTAACTCTGTCAGGTGAACTATATTAGTGAACAAGTGTATGGAATAGTGAACAAGGGCACAAAGTGGCATTTCAAACACAGACTTGAAAATGTGTATCAGCCCTAGTGTATCATTGGAGTCATCTACGTGGATGTTAAATTCTCCTACAATTAGTATTTTATCAGTTTTAACTAGTAAGTCAGAAATAAAATCAGAAAACTCTTTAAGAAAATTGGCATAGGGTCCTGGGGGTCTGTATATGGTGATTATAGCGAGAGATAACATAGGTTTTTCCATAATATCCGGTAGCATAACATTAAGAGGTAATGCCTCAAAGGAGTTAAACATAATTCCATTTCTCTGATTAACATTAAGGATATCACTAAAGATTGCTGCAACTCCACCACCACGACCGGTTTGACGAGGCTTATGCTTATATGCAAATCCTGGAGGAGTTGCTTCATTTAAGCTAATATAGTTATTTTGTTATTTTGTTTCAGCCAGGTTTCAGTGAGACAGAGTGCATTTAGATTGTTATCTGTTATTATTTTGTTTATGATAAGCGTTTTAGGTGCTAGTGACCTTATGTTAAGGAGACCAAGCTTTACGAAGTTTGTATTATCATGTTTTATTGGATTTTCAGCTTTTATTCTTAATAGATTTTTTCTAGAGCACACAGTACGTTTAATTGTTGATCTAATAACACGAGGAACAGACACAGTCTCTATGGGGTAAGTTAGACATGTATTACTGTAATTTAAGTGGGACGAACAAGAGTCTATATGGATAAAATGTAAATTTTTACTTACTAGTCAGACAGAACGAAGCATCTTAGAGATGTCTTCTAAGCATCTAACAGAACTTGATCGCTAGAAAGCAGCTGATTTACGTCAATTTCTGCTGTACACAAGACCACTTGTGTTGAAGGATGTTCTCTCTTATGATCATTATCATCACTTCCTCTCTTTAACGATTGGAATGTCCATACTCTTGGATGAGAATGCTGCCAGAAGTGTACACTACATGGAATATGCTCAAAACCTGCTTGAACATTTTGTGGATACCAGTTCTGAACTTTAAGGGGAAACTTTCCCAACATACAACATCCTCTCTATCAAACACATTGCTGATGATGTTTTTAATTTTGGGTGCTCTTTGATTTAACTGTCATGTTTTCCATTTGAGAACCACCTGCAGTCTATAAGAGATTGGTGAGAAATAGCAAAAATCCAATAGCTCAAGTCACAAAAAGATTGGCACAAAAGGCAAACACACAGGAACAATAGAGGCAAAAGAGGCACACAACATTCTCCATATCAACCAAGCCACCGAATCACTGCTTCATGTTAAAGAGGGAACAAATTGTGTTTGCGAAGGAAAAACGGCAAAATGGAATGTTGGTGGTTGATGTCTTGGATTCAAACATCCTGAGGCAGCTTTTTGATCTACCTTGTGAGTCCAAGCTGATTAACATTGTATATGTGGTGGACAGTGACCTCAGCAGAGTGAAGATGAAAATTTTGGAAGCAAAAAAATTGCACCGGAAGGCTGTGTGTTTGCCACATGCACATGGATTTGCCATATTTCCCCTTCTCCATGTCTTTAAGTGGTAACTGAAGTTTGGTCCTGTTGAGTCAGTTTATCTTTCTGGGTAAGAATATTGTCGACGTCACACAATTTATTAATGCTTGTATGCCCAATGTATATACAAATTATGTGTCATTCTTGTATTTGATTATACTGACCAGGCATTTCTGTGAGGGAATATCATGTAACAAATGTTTTATTTGTCCCATCCACAGAAAATTATGTCTCAAGGACTGAGACGTGCCCAAAATGCGAAAGCTTTATCAAGATTATGTCTAAGGTGTGTACCGTTTTCATTTTTCGGTTTTCACAACTACTGCTGCATATCCAAATCTCTGAAGTAATTTGATTAATTTTAATGGTCATTTTGAAATTTATTTTCGACATAAACTCATCGGAATCTTTACTAGCATCACCAACACCAACAACAACAAAAAAAACGCAAGGGTAATTGTTTTGTAAAAGTATTTAAATATTGATGTGCTACTTAAAAAAAAGTACGTCTCTTAGCTATAACATTGCCGCCACCTCCTTTGGTATAATATATTTAATAGAATTACTTGGTAACATTCCATAAGCAGAAAAATGAGTCAATAGTCTGTGCTGTTTGCTAGTCAGACTGCCAGGGTGTTTTTTACTGAATGCTTGTGCATTAATGATTCCTAAAAGTAATCATAGCTACTTTAAAAAAATATATATAAAAAAATTATATAGCACATTATGCTTGTTGCACATTTTTAATAATTTTTTTTCCATTTTATAGTTTGTAGTTTTCCTGTGCCTCCAAAGAAGTTTCAGACATCCTCCAAATCTGACACTGCATCTGGTAAATGCAACACTATACAGCATAATTATTTTAGTCATGTCCACATTACAAATTTTTATTTGGCTTATTGTTCAATAGCATGGTAAGATATTATTCTAACCTGTTTTAATCTTTTTATTTGTAATAATTTAATATTTTAAATAATTGAATATAGCATTTTACAGCAACATTAGAATGTATGTAACTGTCCAAAAGAGAATTTAACACACCCACAAAAAATATAATAATAATTATATATATATATAATTACATTTTATTTTCACTTAATCTTGTCTCTCTTGAACTTGTAGAAGCTGTAAACACCCATCTATAATGTATTATAATATAATGTAAATTATATTTTCTTGTAGAAATTGTAGGAATTTCATCCATACGAAGCAATCAGAGTTTAACAGCGGTAAATAAAATGCAACACATGCTGTTCCCTATACCACTGTCCATTCTGCACTACAAACTTTTATAAAAAGTTTTAGAAAAGTAAACTGGAAACTCATATTCAGCTTCACTTTCCGAGTGCAGTCAATTACAATGGTAACAATTTCAGAATAGTTTATATAATGTATATTAATTTATATATTGCAGTATAATTTTGATGTTAAACAGACATTTGATTTATGTTTTTGGTATTTCTAAAAACAGCATAATCAGTATTGTCAGGTCATGTTGCATACAAACAAACATTACAAATATGTTGTGCTGGGAATTAAAAATTGTTACTATACTCAACAAGGGAGATGATATATATATATATATATATATATATATATATATATATATATATATATATATATATATATATATAATTTATTTAAAGATATATATTTTCTCATAGATTATTCAATACACTAGCGTGGTCTGGGTTGTCAGCCAAATCTACACTACAACTACACTACATTATTCCTTCCTACATTATTTCTTAAATTTATATTGAAATAGATCTAAACAAATCTTAAAAGATAGTAAGTAATTTACTTACTTACTTAAAAGATCTGAAAATTGAATTTTAAATTATTAATTAATTATTTTAAAATTGCATTGCATTCAATTACATTTATTATAATGCAATCCTGTTCTAGTTTAAACAATTAAACTATCATATATCTATAAATACATAGAGACACTAACATGGCTATACAGTACATTTTTTATATATATTATCATGACAGTTTTCATTGCATATGCATACATATTGTTTGTAGGGCCTCGCACACGTAATACACAATTATGTAGTGCGTTAACTTTAAATTAGCTCAAAGGGAATATAACAGAATTTAAAGCGGCTCCAAAAGAATCGACTCTCTTGAACTGAACAAACGACTCGTCCAGCGCTCGTTTGAACAGACAGGGCTGTTGACTCAAAAATGAATATTACTATTCGAACTAAAGTAAAACACTTTAATATTTAAGCAGGGTACCAAGATCAAGGTATAAGGCATTAGCTTAAAAGTATACACAGGTCACTTTCCTTTCAATACAAAAGAGACTTTATTGACTACGAACAAACTAACAAAAACACACACACACACGCATTCATACTGGTTGCAGACAAGGAAGAGAAGGAAAGAAGTGTTTAGGAGAGATGTGATGTAAAACCTCAAGATGTAAAACCTAACCAAGCGAACCAAATAATCAATTCAACCTTTACTGTTTCTTAGACAGGGTTATCTATCATTTAACATGATTAGCAGATCATACACCAGTTCAGCAATGGATCTGGAGATGTACTTGCGTTCCTTAGTGATGTGGGGAAGTCCTTCTGTGGAGCTAAATTCCCATCTGAGTTCGCTGGTGTTTGGTTTGGTCGTTGAAGTGACGTCTCTGAGGCTGAAGTGAAGTGAAGTCCAGTAGTTTAAGTTGGAGTCGGCCAAACTGTTGTCGTGCTGACGGGTTTCGCGACGCAACTTAACTAGACTCCCGACGGAAAGAAAAGAAAGAAGAGTAAACGGAAGATGGGAAGTTTGAGGCTGGTCTCAACCCATCTTAATGTCCAAGTCCAGCTGGACTGGACCCGGAGAAGATTTGTCCTGGACAGCTGCTGCTGCTTCGCTGCCTTTCGCCGTTCTTTTGCCTCGCTTAGCCTAAAGAATGGTTGGGGAGATGGGTTTTATCACCAATGTTTCCGGCCCCTATAGAGCTGGATAAATGAGGCATTGTCCGTGGATCTGCGTGGCAGTCCCATGCACTTGGCGTGACTTACTCACATGGTGCTCAGACAAATAGCATTAAGCATACATTTATAATATGAAGATGATACATTTTACATATCTATAATTAAAAAGGAATGAAAGAAAGGGAAAGGATTTCACTCATTCATCTCAAATAACATACACATAATGGTACGTTTGTAATAACTCAAAGCATAATGGGTTATCCATGATTAATGCATTCTTAACATATACAGGATTCAGGTGTCATACAAGAGCAATAACATTACATTTCATTAAAAGTCCGCTATCATCGTTTTGAGGATGATCTGATGAACTTTAATGTTTGATGATAGTTTAAAATTTCAGAGAGGATTTTGATTCTCTGTTTTGGAGCAAAGTCAGTCAATTTTGTCAGTCAGCATGGGGGCTGGAAAACCCCATTTCCTGAGGTCAAACACGAGCTCTTTGTTAAGAAAATTGTGTTCTCATGATCAGTTACCCGTTCGTCTTGAGTTAACTTCATCAGTATAGTGGGTCCGATGACACTTAACTGATGATGATGAACCATCATGAGGCCGATAGCCTCAAGGCATGCGCTTCCTGCTCTGTACTGCACCAATGTGGCCTGACCTTCTGATTTTGGTCAGAGACCAAAAACGGCTCTCGATCAAGGTGATTCTGATCACAGGTGTCGACTCAGTTATTGTTGTCTGCATCGAGTCCCCACAGACCCCCTTTCGTTAGACGATGTGTTGGGAAGAAGACATCGGCGAACGCTGGATAAACACAAGAGGAAAAGCAGACACATACATAGGAAACAACAAGACAACACCTCCATTACCATGTACTGTACTGGTGCAGGGCGTCAGGTTATCTGCGCACTGATCATTTAACCTCATTAGCAAGTTAAAATATCAAATGTTGAGTACAATTTGATTCAGATTTGAGATTGTCATTGTACTTTGGTCAAATTCGCAGAATTGATTGTTCTAGTTTAAGATGGTTTACCTTTAATTTCTGGCATTACTGGTGACCAGAATAAGGTGATCAAGTTCACGAGCATCTTTAGTTGGTATCAACAAAAAGAACAATTAGGTATGGTGTGCCAATCCTGATATCCTAATGGTAATTCAATCTTATTCTAATTTAAGAAAGATAGGACAGGAAAAGAAAGGCAAAGTAAAACAAAAAAACTTAAATAGTTTGACAACCAGGCTTTCACCTATAGTTGAGTGGCTCAGGTGTAATAGGCCATAGCATAATCACATGTAATCTATTTGCTATGTGGAGAGTTACATGGAATCTCATGACGCATGTTAAGACAAAATCAAGCTAGTTCTGTGAGTTCTAGCTATGTGAAGAGAACGCTTGAGTGTTGTGTATGTCACATGTATAAAACAGTGTAAAATAACTTAACAGTGTAGTGTATATGTATGGTCAGATCTGTGTCAGTCTTTTGACAGTCCCCCTTTCCTTGCAGGTTTGATGCCTTGCTTCTTTGTTCAGTGGCTCTGAGTGGGCACAGGTGAAGGTTGGCTTTGCATCTTTTCCTGGATGACAGTTCATTCATGAGCTGATGGGGTCCAGTAAGGAAAGTGTCTCTGGCTGACTGAGGGAAATAGTTTGACGTAGCTGTGTGGAGCTGAGATGCAAACTTTTGTCCCTGTTCACATTGCTCTGTGGGTGCCTTCTGACTGGAACAAATTCTCTGACCTCAAGGCCTGACCGTGGTTACTGTCAGGTAAAGATGAATGTTCAGTTGGACATTTCTTGGTGAGTGTGAGGTGGACAGTGTGGTGGTTCTGATACCTCTGGATTTGTTGGTGGTGAGAGACCTCCCCCTTTAAGTTCAGTTGTTGTAGAACAGGTGGTTGTCATCTCCACTATGCAGGTGTATCAGTCATGTTAGTCATGAAGAACATCACTCACCCTTGAAGTGGTCTGAGTTCTTGAACGTGTTGGCTGACGAACTGTCCAACCATTTCTTTTTCCTTTGGGAAACAACTTTGGGTGTCTTGAGAAGCGTGGCTGGTCCCGTGTTGTCTCTGACCAGTTTGTGTGGTAGTCGGCGTTGACATGGGAGGCACGTTCTCTGTTGGCACTGCGGAAGACTCTGGTGTTGTCATCGTGGCTGATAGAAGATTTCAAACCTTTCTTGGAGGACATCTTCTGTTTGATGTAGGCTTTGTCTGTGAGGTCCCGTAGCTGTTGGAGGGACATTGTGCGTGGACAGGCCATGATGCCTAGATGACGACTTACTCCAGGGTGAAGGTTTCTTAAAAAGAGGGTTTTAAAGTTCACATCCTCTTCAAGTTCAGGGTCATCATGTGCAGCAAAGTATGCTTGTCTAAATCTGTGGTAGAAAGCTTGAGGTGTCTCTTGGCGACCTTGTTTGGTTTCCAGGGCAGTTAACAGTCCGTGTTCAGACTCAGAGTCTTTGAATTCTTTAATTAGTGCTGCACACAGTAGCTGGTAGTTTGACTTTATGTGAGCATGTTGTCTATCTAGGAAGCTTTGCACCTCGGGACAGGATGTGGATCTGAGGAGGTACCACCGTTCTCTGTCAGTCACATGAGGTCTCACTTCAAGATAAAAGTCTATGTCTCTGAGGTAGGCCTGGACATCTTTGCTCTCTGTGGAGTTTGGGTTAAACTGGGTGATGTTTTTAGCCAGTTTGTCAAGGTCTTTAAGAGTCAATTCATGTGCAGGTGTAAAACCTGTGTGCGTAGACTTTCTGCTTACGTTAAAAGGGAAGAGGTCCGTGGCAAAGGCTGTTGATGGCCTGGTTTGCAGTCGTCCACTTCTTCCACTGTCAGTGATGATGAGGGAGTCAGTTGGGTTCAGCAGTGGTGATGCTGATGAGGGCTCCGCCCATCTTGGCTCTGGTTTCTGTTGGTAAGCGTGCAGCAGTTCATCTCTGACCCTGTAGAGTTCATCGCTGAAGTCATCAAGCTGTTGGGTCAGATGATCATTTTCACTGCTGTACCTGTTCAGTTGAGCTTCTAGAGCTTTTAGTTTAGAGTCTTTGTCTTTGAGTCTTGCTTCAGCTTCCTGTAGTTGCTGTTCCGCAGACTGGAGACGCTGTATCAGGTCCTGCTGGGAAGACTTTAGTTCATGACGGTCACGTTCAGCAACAGCAAGGGCCTTTTGGAGCTGTTCAAACTGTCTCTTAGTTAGATACTCCACTTCGTCTGGTACCTTGTGTTGATACTGGGTTTCCTCTTTGAGCTTGTCTGTGCAGCCTTGAGTGTGCAGTATCTCTCTCAGGAACTCAGTGGTTTGACGCTTGAAATCATCCTGGGCTTTCACTTCCAGCTTGTCGATGCGGCTTTGTGCACGTGTCAGCTCCTTCTGAAGATAGGTGATGTGCTTGTCGCTGAGCTTGAGCTGGGCTGTGAAGGCGTGGCTTAGGAAATAGGTGACCTTGAATAGCTCTGCATGGTCGTGACTCTGGCTTGAGTCAGGTGACAGTTCAGTTGCCTTGCCGGTGAAGCCATCCGTGATTCCTCTTAGCCAGGTGTCCACATCTTCTCCTCGGGCAGTGGGGTTTGCAGTCAGTGACATGCTGGCACGCTGGGAGGTGAAGACACAGATCTTTGTGGTGTTATAAGCCTGTATGTGGTGGAGCAGCTAAGTGTCGTGTCAGTGATTGTAAACCTAAATGAAGTGAGGTGATGGCTATGTGTTGGTCTCAGCATAAAAGATGGCTAGTGCTGTGAAGACTTTGCCACTTAAATGAGAAAAGAAGAGAGAGAAAACAAGGTTAAAGCAAATTTAACAGAAGGATATAAATTTTCTTTCAGTTGAAAATATTTCTAAATATTTTGTATCACTGAAAATAAAATAATATTACTGCTTCTATTTAAGAGGAAAAATGCTACAATTATAATTCTGAAATTTGTCTTGTCTCGATCTGACAGGATTGACACCACACACCTTACTTGTTGGACCGCTTACCAGCGATGCTTTTGAGGGGACGGTTGCTCAATACTTGTCTCTGTCAATTGATCTTGGACAAAAAGTCACAAATTTAATTGTATTCACAAATGCAGGGAGAATATGAGAACAAAGGATGGTTTAATTGCAATCAAATTTGTTTCTTTTCTATAGAATTGATTGATTGGTTCTCTCAGGCTTAGTCCCTACAAACTTGATGAACAGAAAGGAAGACAGGAAATACTAAAGAAAGAAGCAGGGAGAAGGAGAACTGGGTGGACCAGGTCCACAAATGGCTCTAAGGCCTTAACGTCTCACTACGAGTACGAAATTGCTAGTTGAGGTACAACTAAACAAAATAGACTATAAGAGTTGTCTCCTAATTATTCAAAAATTAGAGTTGATGTACAACTAAATAAAATAAATTATAATGAGACAGGGTTGTCTCTAATTTATTCAAAAACTCGTAGTGAGAGGTCTCCTAGTGAGGATAAGGAGAGAAAAACAAGAAAACCAAAAAAAAAAACAAGCAATGGCTACATAGCCACAATGCAATTAAATAATGAGAAAGTCTGAATTTGATAAAACAGATTTTCTACAAAGGGGGAAAATTAAAAGTTGTAAGACAGGTATAAGAGTGCTTAAACTTTCCAAGTTCAAGACTTATTCATGCCTAAAGTGATTAGACCAAAAAGGGAAATACTGGAATAATGCTAATTCAAAGTTATTTGTGGAAAAATTTGAATTCCACTTTAATGCAGTATTGTGATTTACACAAAACACGAATAAAGATTTTAGTTTCATATTGTTAATCAAGTTGCAACTTGTATACTTAACAATAGTGAGCCAGTATTTTCTCTTTTAAAACAATCACTTGAATTTATAATCTGTGTTTAAAATATGAAACACAAATCCAAAATAAAGAACAGTAAATTGTATTTTGTTTTATGACAAAATACAAGTAAAGGAGGCATAAGAGAGTAAGAATAGAGAAGCCAACAAATGCAAAGATGTTAAATGGTAAAATCACTTTCATGTTTCTCAAACAGACACTGCATTCAACCACTGGATGTTAATATTTAAGCACTAGCCTTGCAGGCTAATGACTTTAGCGCATCTAATACTGTTTCAATGCAAACAACTGCTAGTTTAACACGCAGTAGCTTGTTCTGGTGCCAATGCACTGCGCATGCGCAGTTCAGACTTCACTCGGAAGTGTCAGTGACTTCCTTGTCACAGGGTGACTATGGCAACCAAGCAAATGCTAGGTTAGTAGCATATGAATCTTTGCAAGTAAAAGATCCAAGCATAAAACATGAAATGTCAGCGCATTTCAATACTGCAAAATAAAACACACTAATCATAAACGGTTCTATGATGTAGCGCTTCACACTCCTCTTAAAGAGTGGGTTTAAACATTAAGAAAAGTACAGTTTAGTACTGCAGTTAACTTAATAAATGCAAAGGTGATCTCGGCAGATCTCCTCGGCATGCCAGGGTTTCTGGACCCGTAAAACACAACAGGGTTTTCACTGTTGGGCACAAGACTTACATAGTAAAGCTTCACTTGTACAAGATTTTAAAATACACCCGTTTAAATCACACTAATGCACACGTGACGTTACACGAGCTCTGTTCAGCAAACAGAAGCAGTTATGCGTTTAGCTACTGATACCCAGCAAACATGCTACTTTGGGGCCCATAAGGGACCCATGTGGGCAGCCCACTGTGGGCCCAGATACCGGCGTGAAATGCGGGGCACGTGTGGGCCCCACACTGTGGGGCACGTGTGGGCCCCCTTTGGGACAGCCCAAAAGTGTGGGCTGACTGTGGGCTATCCCACACTAATCAGAGCGGGTTAGCCCACAGTCAGCCCACACTTGTGGGCTGTCCCAAAGGGGGCCCACACGTGCCCCACACTTCACGCCAGTGTGGGCCCAGATACCGGCGTGAAATGTGGGGCACGTGTGGGCCCCACACTGTGGGGCACGAGTGGGCCCTCTTTGGGACAGCCCAAAAGTGTGGGCTAACCTGCTCTGTCCCAAAGGGACCCCACAAGTGCCCCACAGTCAGCCCACACCATTGGGCCCACAGTGGGCTGCTCGCAATGACCCTGTAAGAGCCACTAAGTCTGGTTCTACTTTGTACATACATAAAACCATTATACAATGCATTTTCAGAACAATTTCACTTGACAATAAACTGGGTCATGTTAATAATTATTTATTTTTAATAACAAAAAAATAAAAATGAACAACTGTATTATACAGAAACAGAGTTATATTTTATACAAAATCAAACATCAATAAACAAACAAAAGAAAACACTATTTTTCTAACTCCAAAAAATTGAATTAAAAGTAAGTCCCTTCTGAGTTTTGGGACTTCCTAGGCGCCCACCATCTCTGTCTCTTGACTTTCTTAACCATGATTTGACTGTTGCTTCTATTTCGCAAGCCGTTCCTTTGCTGGATTTTGTTACAGCGTCTGAGAAAGAAAACAATTTCAATACAAATGTTAAAATCAATATTAATATTATATCAATATAATTCTTTAAGTTTTATGGACCCTTTTCACATTTATGGGTTGCTTTGTAGCAGAAGTCATCATAGTTGGGTAAACTTAGAGTGCAGTGAATGGCAGAATACAACAAAATTTTAGCATTTTAATTTGCTCTAATAATAAAAGAACAACTCAATGATGGTGTTATCAAATCTTTCAGAAAAAGCAAAAAAATAAATAAATAAAATAGTGTGAGACTGATAATGGCAACCAGAAGAGAGAACAACGTCATATTTACTGTCCTGCCCATAGACACTGCACAAATGACATAATACAGAGTATAGCTTTAGAAGTGTAAATACATTTTTTAAAGAAATCTAAAATTAAAAAGAATTCAAGATTTAAGATGCTGATCACCATTAAATGCATCATAACCTTTTTGTGAAAAGGGTCCATGTACTCTTACAAAAAAAATATTCTCAAGTATACTATTAGTATACTCATTTTAAACTACAATTAAGAAAATATAGAGTATATTCAGTATACAGCAGTATAAAACTACTAGTGTTTTGGTGAAAGTGTACTCACTTGTAGCCTAGTGGATAGAGAGTTGGACTTATGATTAAAGAATTGCAGCTTTGCGTCCTGGCACCTCAAGGAATTGTGTGTGTGTGTGTGTGTGTGTGTGTGTGTGTGTGTGTGTGTGTGTGTGTGTGTGTGTGTGTGTGTGTGTGTGTGTGTGTGTGTGTGCAGTTGTATTGGTTAAGTGCAATGGTCAAGTTCTGAGCATAGAATCGAGTACAGTAACTAAATATTTACAACAAGTGTTATAAAAGTATACTACTCATGAGTTCACTTGCAGTACAAATGAAAAATGTCATTGTGTACTAGTGAATCTGAGATTAGATTTTCTTTTAAGGGTTGTTTCTGTTCCTAAATTGTTAATACTCAGAGCAAAATATTATGATTATGAAAGAGATGTACTTGATAGGCTTGAAAAATTAGACAAATTGACCAACATTATAAACTTAAAGTATTATTTGTAGTTGTTACAAAGCCCCTGGGGTTGTAAAAATACTCCAGGATAATGAAAAGTGTTTCAATCTGTGAAAATTTGCTGACAAATAAACGTTACTTAGTTACATGTAACTGTTTCTACTGTTCTTACTATACATGACTAGTAATTTTCCCTCAGATTTCCTTTTTCACTCCTGTTACAGAGGGTTATCATATAGAAACATTACATACTCTTACCTTTAAATGCTTTGCAGATCAGCATGCTCCCAAAGGCCTTTTTATCTGGTCAGAGCCCTTGCAGCAGTTGCTGGGCCAGTGGGGTGTCAGCACAGTATCGTACCTCTGCTCTGCATCTCTGGGATAGCTCTGTGTAATCCAAACGTGAACAATTCTCTTACAGTCGTTGAGTGTAACCCTCGTCTTTGACCAAAAGTGCATTTATACAAACGAAATTGATATTAATACTGTTTTTAACAACTTTTATACAAAAACATAACATTTACATAGCATTTCAGCGTGGTGGAGGCCTTTGGTTAGCTTTGCAGTTATCATATAACACACCCGGGCCGCTAACTGCCGTTTTGATACAATGTCAGCAAACAGATAAAATCGTTGCTACTAATTAACTCTTTAACTGCACGTTACCTCACTAAACTTGTTAACACACTTGAGTAGCATGTTTTCTTAACATTTCATTGATATTGTGACAGGATTTACCCACCTAAATGATGAGACGGCTGCGTTGTTGTTCAAAATCGAGGCGCTCTAGTAATGACACTCTTGCGGTTCACCGTTACCATAGCAACCCTGTAAACAAACCATCCCGGTCCCGCCCACTCTTCACTCGCCACATATTTCATATAAATACAGCTTTAGATGAAACAATCATGAAGAAAATCATCAACAAAGAGAAGCAGAAATTATAATATATATTTATAAGACAAAAACAAACACCCGTGACTAACCATTCAGGGTGTCACACTCTCCCCAACAAAAGAAATTGCTCCAGTCACGATTTTTATTTATTTATTTTTTTCACACTTAAGGACTTTTGGTGTCAAAATTGTCTAAAAAAAGTGGACAATAAACATAAAAATATTTTTGGGGCCTGCATTGGCTACCCCACATGGGACTCACTTGTGTTTTTCTGTTGGATTGTCCTGCCCACACTGTCCCACAGTAAACCCACACTTACCCACAGTGGGCCCACAATGGCATGTTTGCTGTCTAAATGAACGTGGATGATAAATATGAAAAAAAATTATATCCTGAATAAATCTGAATATTTCAGAAATTAAGGCTAGAGGACAAATGCGATATGGAATTTATATTCTCACACAAATGCTCACAAAACACAAACCCAGCTGTGTCTGCAACAGAACATTTGTATAGAATGCAACAGTTAAAATCAGCCACAACTGTAGATAATACATACGGAAAAGAGAGATCTAATTCAAACAAACAAACAGATAAGACTGCAACAGAAAATATAGGATTTTTTTTTTAAATGGTCATAAATTCATTTTTTGCATTTGTTTACCAAAATAAATTATATCCAACTACAATATGAATCTGTTGAATGAAGTATGAAGTGATGTGGCACGTTTCTTTCAAATTTCTTGGATACAGTGGTGCCACAGTATCAAACATTAACACTGTCAGCGCCAATATATATTTTAAAAAACTACAACCTTGTAAAGAACATTGATTTAGTCTGTCATAATGTATATATGTTCATAGATTTATAAATACAAATTTATTTGCAGAAGTTGAACCAACCAGAGAAATTAATGGATATTCATGTCCCTGTACTGGAAATACAGTAGTTAACATTTAAAGTGGATCAAAACTTTTCTTCGGAGTTATTCTAAAACTATTCAACAACACCCATTCTTGTCTTAGGACAATTTTGAAAAACATGTTGATCCACTTCAAATATTGACTACTGTATGGGATCATATGTGATCAAGATTCTATCTAAAACTATAATTTCTGGATGATTTTCTCTAAGCAGCAAGCCAGTTATCTGTCCTTCACACTATTTAGACCAATATGCAAGTGATTTATTTTAATTTTCATACACAAGCTAAATGTAAATTTAACTTAAATTTACCCACAAAATACAGTATGGGGCCACAAAGGGAAATATCCATTGGGCCCCACATAGGCTGACCCATATGGGGCCCACTTGGGTTTTTCTGTGGGCAAGCCCACTGTGGGATTGCCCACAGAAAACCAACATTGGGGCCGCAAAGGGAAAAATCCATTGGGCCCCACATAGGCTGACCCATATGGGGCCCACATGGGTTTTTCTGTGGGCAAACCCACTGTGGGATTGCCCACAGAAAACCAACATTGGGGCCCCAAAGGGAAAAATCCATTGGGCCCCACATAGGCTGACCCATATGGGGCCCACATGGGTTTTCTGTGGGAAAGCCCACTGTGGGCTTGCCCACAGAAAAACCTATGTAGGCCCCAAAGGGGAAAATATTTTTGGGGCCCGCATGGGCTACCCCACATGGGGCCCACATGTGTTTTTCTGTGGGATTGTCCTGCCCACAGTGTCCCACAGTAAACCCACACTTACCCACAGTGGGCCCACACTGGCATGTTTGCTGGGAATACTTCCTACTTCGTTTGACTGATAGACAGTTTAGCCAATGGCTGTATCATATATTCAATATATGAACACCTATTGGTTGTGGGTTGTATATTTGGACGCTCTTTGCTGTCACTGGCTCAGCGATCTGTCAATCATCACGCGACGCACCTGCCTGCCCCCTGCTGCACGCTGCACATCTGTTAGCAGTTTGAGCTAACGGCAGAGCCACTGGTAAACAATGAAAATAGATCGTCAAAGTTTTGTTCTGCTAAAGAGAGTTTTGAGAGTTAGTTTGAAGCGAAGAGGAGAATATGTCTGAGGAGAACTGATACTTACATGACCTGGATGAAGAGTACTCTGGCATTTTCTAACGGTGAGTTTTTGTTACTTTGTTTACGTCTCTCAGTTCTTCTGTGAAGCCTGCTTGTATGTGTGAATGTCTCTCCGGTAGTGATAATCTTTCAGTAATGTTGGCATTATCATATGTTTGCCATTTATCTGAATGGCTGCTGTAAGCTAAGCTATCTGTAATAATTATCCTATCAATAAAAGGGCATTAGAGTAAATCGTGTTTGCTACTCAAGGGGGGGAATACAGTTGTTTACAATAGAATCCTAATTCTGTTTTTTTTTTTTTTTTTTTGTCACGTAGCTGAATCTGCTGGAGTGGATTACGTGCAGCAGACAGGAGCAAAGTGAGAGAGCATAACAACAACTCTTCTAAGACTTTTTTTGTTGCATATGCACTGGACATATTTCACACAATGTACTTCTTGTGCTCAAATAAATCATTCATAATATACGTTTCTGTCTATTGTTTTACAATTAAAAATTTGTGGTATGTGAAAAGACTAAAAGAGTTGTGTTAGAAACCCCAGTACATCAGACTGCTTCTCCACCAACAAGGAGAGGGAGAAAATCACAAGACATTGTCTCAGAAAAATAATTCCAGAAATTTCATTTTGCATGATTTTGACATCAAATTCAAAACATATACTCAGGAGATATGTAGCTTTTGACCTATTACTTTTATGTGTTGCTCCAGGACTGATTTCACACATTTGTTTATGAAATAATAAAATGTTTAGTACGGTGATTTTTTTTTTTACATTACTTAAGCATCTATAACTTTTTTTTATTTTTAGCATTATAAACTCTAGATGATGGATAATAAAGCCCAGAGTGTCTTATTTTCAAAGATACATAAACTGTGAATGTAGACCAAATTATTCAGCAACTGTAAAGGTTTCAGTTTGGGATGATTGTTTTTGAGAAAGTGCCTCTGACGGTGAGGGAAAGGAGGACACCGATATAGTCTCAGAAAACATTTTACAGAAATCTCATTTTGCATGCTATCTTCATCAAATTTGAAATATAAACTCATGAGACACTTGGCTTTCAAGTCATATTTTTTATAGGACATTACATTAATGTTTTCCTGTGTTTGTATATGGAAAAACAAATATTGAACACAATACAATTTTTTTTTCTCATAACTTCATAATGTATAACTTTTTATATTTTTTAACATATAACTCCCCCTTTTACCACAGTAAAGCTCAAAGTGTCTTCTTTCCAATGATACCCAGTTTGTGTTTGTAGCTTACTGGAGTCAGGAACTGTTACTGTTTAAAGTTAGGTAGGTGTAAATCCTTAAAATTGAGTGAAGCCTAACAGGTTAAGTGCCTCGTTCACTGGGTCGCCTCATTGTGAAGGAGAAGTATTGGGACAAGTCACTAACTCTCCAGCTGCCCAATAACTTGCTTGTCCTTCTACGGTGGCCTGGTGGATTATGCACTGACGATCTAAGCCACGGGCTTTGAGTTCGAGTGCCAGCAGGTGCGGTCTGCAGCAGAGTGGCGCAGCGGAAGCGTGCTGGGCCCATTACCCAGAGGTCGATGGATCAAAGCCTTCCTCTGCTAAAATGTTTTCAATTGCACACACAGTTCCAGCTTGCAAGAGGTTTTGCTCAATTGGCAAAAGAATTGAAATATCCAGGCTTTGAACAAGCACTCTCAGCTCCTCTTTCATAGATGAGATTAGGTAAAATAAGAAAAAAATAGCGGCATTGACAAAGCACCCAAGTAGGAACTGTACCTATAAAGAAGCTGTCTTAGCAGATGATGGTTTCGATCCATCGAACTCTGGGTTATGGGGCCAGCACGCTTCCGCTGCACCACTCTGCTACAAACCACCCCAAATGGGACTCGAACCCACAATCCCTGGCTTAGGAGGCCAGTGGCTTATCCATTAGGCCGCTGGGGCAGGACACACATTGTGCTGGGCAGGTGAAGAGTTAGTGGCCTGTGCCAAGAAGTCTCCTTTACACCGAGGCATCCCAGTGAACGAGGCATTTATTCTGGGTTAAATGATTTGTCCTTGTGCATGCAAACAATAAATGATACCTAATAGATGGTGGTTTCCATACTTTACCCTCTGGGTTAAGGGGCAAGTGAACGAATGTTTGAAAAGGTCATTTTTAAATGATCGACAAATGAGCAAAAGATGTATTCGCAAGCAGAGTGGCGCAGCGGAAGCGTGCTGGGCCCATAACCCAGAGGTCGATGGATCGAAACCATCCTCTGCTGAGGGAGGTTTTGCTTATTTGCAGGCATGAGAATAAAGCCTTTATTAAAATTTTGTAGTTCAACAGTGAAAACCAAAGTAATCTCGATCTTGCAAATACAGCATCAAGGTTTATAAATGAAGTCAAAATAGTCCTTCTACAGAAATGCGTATGCGTGTTAACCCAGATTAAGTGCCTCGTTCACTGGGTCGCCTCATTGTGAAGGAGAAGTATTGGGACAAGTCACTAACTCTCCAGCTGCCCAATAACTTGCTTGTCCTTCTACGGTGGCCTGGTGGATTATGCACTGACGATCTAAGCCACGGGCTTTGAGTTCGAGTGCCAGCAGATACGGTCCGCAGCAGAGTGGCGCAGCGGAAGCGTGCTGGGTCCATTACCCAGAGGTCGATGGATCAAAGCATTCCTCTGCTAAAATGTTATCAATTGCACACACAGTTCCAGCTTGCAAGAGGTTTTGCTCAATTGGCAAAAGAATTGAAATATCCAGGCTTTGAACAAGCACTCTCAGCTCCTCTTTCATAGATGAGATTAGGTAAAATAAGAAAAAAATAGCGGCTTTGACAAAGCACCCAAGTAGGAACTGTACCTATAAAGAAACTGTCTTAGCAGATGATGGTTTCAATCCATCAACCTCTGGGTTATGGGCCCAGCACGCTTCCGCTGCGCCACTCTGCTACAAACCACCCCAGATGGGACTCGAACCCATAATCCCTGGCTTAGGAGGCCAGTGCCTTATCCATTAGGCCACTGGGGCAGGACACACATTGTGCTGGGCAGCTGAAGAGTTAGTGGCCTGTGCCAAGAAGTCTCCTTTACACCGAGGCATCCCAGTGAACGAGGCATTTATTCTGGGTTAAATGATTTGTCCTTGTGCATGCAAACAATAAATGACACCTAATAGATGGTGGTTTCCATACTTCACCCTCTGGGTTAAGGGGCAAGTGAACGAATGTTTGAAAAGGTCATTTTTAAATGATCGACAAATGAGCAAAAGACGTATTCGCAAGCAGAGTGGCGCAGCGGAAGCGTGCTGGGCCCATAACCCAGCGGTCGATGGATCGAAACCATCCACTGCTAAGGGAGGTTTTGCTTATTTGCAGGCATGAGAATAAAGCCTTTATTAAAATTTTGTAGTTCAAAAGTGAAAACCAAAGTAATCTCGATCTTGCAAATACAGCATCAAGGTTTATAAATGAAGTCAAAATAGTCCTTCTACAGAAATGCGTATGCGTGTTAACCCAGATCAAGTGCCTCGTTCACTGGGTCGCCTCATTGTGAAGAAGTATTGGGACAAGTCACTAATTCTCCAGCTGCCCAATAACTTGCTTGTCCTTCTACGGTGGCCTGGTGGATTATGTACTGACGATCTAAGCCACGGGCTTTGAGTTCAAGTGCCAGCAGGTAGGGTCCACAGCAGAGTGGCGCAGCGGAAGTGTTCTGGGCCCATAGCCCAGAGGTCGATGGATCAAAACCATCCTCTGCTGAAATGTTTTCATTTGCACACACAGTTCCAGCTTGCAAGACGTTTCGCTCAATTGGCAAAAGAATTGAAATATCCAGGATTTGAACAAGCACTCTCAGCTCCTCTTTCATAGATGAGATTAGGTAAAATAAGAAAAAAATAGCGGCTTTGACAAAGCACCCAAGTAGAAACTGTACTTATAAAGAAGCTGTCTTAGCAGAGGATGGTTTCGATCCATCGACGTCTAGGTTATGGGCCTCTTGGAATCTCTTGTTTTCACAAGGAACACACTGTCATTCAAAACTGTACTGTCAGTTGTCCTACTTTGCATACTAACTCATCATATGGGTAAACACCGGTCACACATAATTGCAATTTAGAAATCAGAGCTCATCTCATATTCTCCATTTCTCAATCCTATTGAGGAATTTTTTTCTGCCTTGGGATGGACGGTGAATGACCGAAATCCACACTTTTATTTATTTATTTATTTATTTTTATTACAGTTTTTCACAATTGTTTACACACATTTTCTGAAAGCAAGTCTCATATTGTCAGAACTCTACACACAAATCACAAATCACACACACATTGGACAAAACCCCTTCAATTCTCGTGCAAAATGAAATTTTACATTCAAAACAATGTACTTCCTTCTCAAAATGGTGTTTTGTTTTCAAATGACACACACAAGCCATCACATGAATAGACATTTATAAGAACCATTTGAACACTGACTGATATGCTTAGTGTAAAACACTATGAGCATTTCTCCATTTATCATAATGACTTACTGTGAGACTGTGTTTTTTGTTCAGTGTAACACTTACTGCAGACAGTACACAGGCCTACAGAAGTGCATTGTAAAATATTTCAGAATATTGTTTTTATACAAAACACACAAATTCACAGTACCAAATATATTTTATGGCATTTTCCCCCACAAAAACAGCGTACACAGTGTTCATCCCAACCAACACAAAGTTGCACATAACGTGGTCTACATATAACAGAAGTATTTACTGAATAGTTACAGTAAAAAAAAAAAGAAAAAGTGTGGATTTCGGTCATACACGTTTCATCCCCAGGCAGAAAAAAAATCCTCAATAGGATTGAGAAATGGAGAATATGAGATGAGCTCTGATTTCTAAACTGCGATTATGTGTGACCGGTGTTTACCTATATGATGAGTTAGTATGCAAAGTAGGACAACTGACTTTACAGTTGTGAATGACAGTGTGTTCCTTGTGAAAACAAGAGATTTTCTGCATTAAAATTGTGCCAAATGCAAAGAATTGTGTGTAGTGTTTTCAAAAAAGTGTGTTTTAAATCTGCAGTTTGAGTGTAAAGCAGGAATTGTGCTTGGAATTTAGCAGAATTGGTTCAGGGGGTTGGTGCATAAGTTACATGTTGTAGTCATTGTGTCTGAAGTTCAAGTAATTGTGTGTAAACAATTGGGAAAAACTGTAAACAGCTTTTTAGTCCTTAGACCAGGTTAAAGAACTGCAATTTTTAATCTGTGGTGTTGTTGCTGTATTTCATAACACTGTTCACCTCAGGGTTAGTGTGTAGCTCAGCATAATGTGCTGCTAAAGCTGAAACAGTCTATCAATGCATGCCACATATTGTGTGAGATTCTGTTGAGTCTCACAGATGTTGAAAGCACTGGTGGTCACAACTGCATCTGACACCACAGTTAGTATCTCAGCAGGAGTAAACTGATGAATGAATATGTAACTCAGTATGTTAATGACTCTTATTCACTGCATGAATGAATGATGGATAAGAAACTGAAATTTAATTGATTACTTGATTAACAGCCGAACGCGCTAACCGATGGCACCACAGAGACTTGCAGAAAGTCTACCTGCAGAAGTTTGTCTCAAAGGGTCTACTGAATGAATACAACTGAACAGCCAACCGAAAGCTGCTGGAAAAAGACAGAGAAAGGTAATATAAACGCCCAACATGGGGCTTGAACCCACGACCCTGAGATTAAGAGTCTCATGCTCTACCGACTGTGTTAGCCAGGCTGCTATACAAACTAATTAAAGGCTAGTCACTGTTTTCATCAGTACCTTCCCTACCTGTGTAAATTTTGATAGTGTTTTTAAGCCAACTAGAATAAAAATAATTGGCTAATACAAGCAGCGGAGAACAATCTTCTGCTAAATCCTGATGTCATCTTGTAACGCTATACAGAGCACGTGGCCGAGGATTTACGCCCAGTGTGCGTGTTAGTCATTGCTAGGCAGTGAAAAGCTTATTTCGTCCCTGGTTGGGCTCGAACCACCAACCTTTCAGTTAACAGCCGAACGCGCTAACCGATTGCGCCACAGAGACTTGCAGAAAGTCCACCTACAGAGGTAGAAACGCTGAAGTTTGTCTCAAAGGGTCTACTGAATGAATACAACTGAACAGTCAACCGAAAGCTGCTGGAAAGAAAGAGAGAAAGGTAATATAAACACCCAACGTGGGGCTCGAACCTACTACCCTGAGATTAAGAGTCTTATGCTTTACCGACTGAGCTAGCCAGGCTACTATTGAAACTAGTTAAAGGATAGTCACTGTTTTCATCAGTACCTTCCCTATCTGTGTAAATTTTGACAGTGTTTTTAAGCCAACTAGAATAAAAATAATTGGCCAATACAAGCTATACAACGCTATACAGAGCATGTGGCCGAGGATCTACGCCCAGTGAGCGTGTTAGCCGTTGCAAGGCGGCGAAAAGCTTGCTTCGTCCCAGGATGGGCTCGAACCACCAACCTTTCAGTTAATAATTTACTGTTTCAAAAGTTCACTGTACAAACACAATCTTAAACCGATAGTTAATGCTAAAATGCGGACTATGAAAAGTATAAATTGACATTTTTGGGTGAACTGTCACTTTAATTGTTCTGATTTGCTGAAATTTTCATTATTATTTACAGATTTTATCAAACAGAAAATAATTTGCACACAACAGTAATGTGACCAGTAGTATTTATAACTCTTAGTTTATGAATGCTACAGCATACCGGGGTTTTAACTATTAATTGATAACAATGAAATACTGTAGTGTACTTTAGTAGTACACTTTAGTTTAGTGTAGTATACTTTTTACTACAGGAACAGTGGTGTATTGGATCATAAAATATAGAGCTGTAGAAAACGTATTCCAGAATAGGTGATTAGTTTATAATAGGTGTGCATCTGCATAAAATATCATGAACAATTTGCAAGCATAGATAAATAAAATAAAAATTATAGAAATGAAATGAACAGAGCTTTAATGTTTTCACAGGAGTCTAACAGTATTCAGGTACAGCAATTGAATAATCAAATATTAAATAATACTGCATAGTCTTCATCTTAAAAAAATAATTAAATAAAATAGTTTGTTATTAAAGGGACAAATTGTGCAATTTATTAGACCTGAATGCTTTTAAAATCCTCATACAGTCACAGGCCTCAGAAACATGCGCAAATGATAAATCATAATCTAGACTCAAATTGACAATAGTGTTCAAAATCACCATAGTATTTACTACAAATTACTATAGTATTGTGTTTTTTTTATTTTATTTGGGACCATACTGCTGTTTATATGTGTCAAATGAAAAAAGGCAAAAAAAAAGTCAACTTTACTTCATCATTCAGTTTTCCTCCACTAGAGGTCGCTGTGATTATCAGATTCTCCACAGTTCTGATTCTCTCAGTTCTCGCCGGGTTCAGTGGCGTGTGCCTGTAATCCAAGTTACTGGGAGGCTGAGGCTGCGGATCGCTTAAGCTCAGGGCTTCTGGGCTGCAGTGGACTATGTCGATCGGGTGTTTGCACAAAGTTCGGTATCAATATGGTGCTCCTGGGGGAGCTCGGGACCACCAGGTTGTCTAAGGAAGGGTGAACCGGCCCAGATCGGAGACGGAGCAGGTCAAAGCCCCCGTGCTGATCAGTAGTGAGATCGCACCTGTGAATAGACACTGCAGTGCAGCCTGAGCAACACAGAGAGACACAGACTTTTGTTTGTATTTCACTACTATATTTTTATTATACAGAAATAATATGTAGGTTCATACTAATGTCAGTGCCTTATTTTATTTTACCAAAATATTACACCAAAAGACAGTGGTCAAAAAGCAGAAGCACCTTATATTGTGTCACTTTGAGTTGTTTATTTAAAATGACAATAATATATTTCATACGGCTAATAATGCATTAAATAATTTATTAAGTGATTTTTTTACTATGTTACTTGTTTATAATAGTCAAAAATCAAAAGTGCAAATAAAAAGTCTCTCTGTGTCGCTCAGGCTGCACTGCAGTGTCTATTCACAGGCACGATCCACTACTGATCTTACCCCCTTTTTAAAATTTAAGATCTTTGTGTCTGGAGAATGTGTCTGTAAAGTTTCAGCTCAAAACACCCATTAGATTATTTATTATACATTTTAGAATGTTGGAATTTTCTGCTTTAAACACTTAGTCTTTTAGTGGAGTAAAAAAGTTTTTCTAAATTGTGTTAAAATGTTTGGATTAATAGTTTTGATCGACTTCAAATACTGAATATCTGTGTATGTGAGAGAGATAGCAGATATGTTGTGTAAAGTGGAAAACAAGGGAGAAATTTATCAATAATTCATGACTACAACAGTAAGTGGCAAAAAAAGCTAAACAAAAAAGGCTTTTATTTTGGCGTGGCATGTGACATCATAAGGCTCCGCTGCTATCATGCTGCGATTCAACTAAAGAAAGGTTTGTTTTAAACTTTTACATAAATGTAAACCGATTGATTAGTATGTCAACCGCTAATAAAACTCATAAGAACCGATTGATTAAAGTTTTAGGTTTTTCATCCGATGCCAAATGATGTATCTCTTCTTGACAATATTATTTTAAGTCTTTATAGAATGAAGTACTATTTTACTCATAGTAATGAGGGCTATTGTTTGAATAAAGTAACAGAGATGTGTGTAATAAGTGTTTTAATGAAGGTTTAGTTTATTAAATATCATAATGTCATTCCATTCTAAGTGTACATCACTATATATAAAAAATGGAGTACATTACTAGTTTTAATCAGCTCATTGTTTGTTGCTTGGACTTACTCTTTTACCTGATTTCTTTTTGTTAATTACTCTCATATAAAGAAACTGTTGAAGCAAGTGTTGAAGATAAGTTATTTCCCAGCAAACAGTGAGTTGGCGGACCGCCGGCGTTTTATGGGCGGCACATATTCAGCGGTTTGATACGAGCAGACTGCTGTCGGCGCACCAGCGGCAAGCCCCCTATTCTAAAAATTCTGACAGCCCACCGGCGTTTTTTGGGTGGCACGCTGCCAGTGGGTTGCCATGGGTGGACTGCCGTCGGGACACCAGTGGCAAACCGATGGCCCACCCGGTGGTGTTTTTAATGTTGTAGGCTACTGTACCTGATATAAGTACTTTTGTTTAACACTTTTTACATTTAAAATGAATGTGGCACTGAATATAAATATAATTATTAATAAAAGCAAAGTTTAAAACTGCAAGACGTTTTAAATATAACAGGTTATTATTAAAACAAAAAATAAGTTTAAAAATCAAGATTTAATATTAAATGTCATTATTTAAATTGTTTATGAATTGTTTAAATGTTTATGTAAATGCTGCATTACTTTAAAGTGTCCATTAACGAGCCTCATTCAAGCACTGCAGCTGAGAGCGTTGTCATGGAAATGACACAACAACACTCCACCTGACAGTCATCAAAACTTCTCTCATGCGGCAGTTTTCACTAATTTCAGGTAAGTTTAGTCGCTAAAATCACGCAAATGTTACATACAACTGTTCCTGACACTTTTCTTACTTGTAATTGACATATTTCTGCTGAATATGTATTTTATAGAAACGGCTGTGTCTTTGGAAAAAGTCCGTTAGCATCTTAGCAGAGGTAACATTCGCATTAGGCTACTAGCTCTTGTTTAGGGCAAGGCAAGTTAATTTATATAGCACATTTTATACACAGTGGCAAATCAAAGTGATTTACATAAACAAGAATAAAAAGACAAGTATAAGAAAATAAAAAAACAAATAATAAGAATGATTAAAAGCAGATATAAATGTGTTAAAATGGGTTATAAAAGAATAAAAAGAAAAGAACAATAGTGCGATCTGTCGGACGTAGCACAGTGCTCATTCAGTAAAGGCACAGCTAAACAGAAGTGTTTTCAGTCTGGATTTGAATGTGCCTAATGTTGGAGCACATCTGATCATTTCTGGAACAAAGCATCTAATTCTTGCAATGGTTTTGAGATGATAGTATGCTGATTTACTAATTGCTTTGACATGACTACTGAAACTCAGATCTGACTCCAGTCACACCAAGATTCTTGACCTTATTTTTTGTTGTTTGACCTTTAGAGCCAAGGTACACATTCACCTTGAGAACCTCATCTCTGTTCCCAAACACAATGACTTCTGTTTTCTCTTTGTTTAACTGAAGAAAGTTTTGGCACATCCAACTGTTCATTTCATCAATGCATTGGCAGAGGGTGTCAATAGGGCTGTAGTCATTAGGCAATAAGGCTAAGTAGATCTGAGTGTCATCAGCATAGCTGTGGTAGGAAATTTGGTTCTTTCTCATTATTTGGCTCAGCGGGAGCATATAAAGGTTGAACAGGAGAGGTGCCAAAATCGAGCCTTGTGGGACTCCACATGTCATGGGTGTCCACCTTGACCTATGGTCACCTATGCTGACATAGTAACCTCTCCCTTCAAGATATGATCTGAACCATTTGAGGACCGTCCCAGACAGCCCAACCCAATTTTCCAGCCCATCCAGAAGTATGCTGTGATCGACAGTGTCAAATGCAGCACTAAGATCCAGCAATACCAGCACTGTTAGTTTAGCTGAATCTGTATTTAGGCGGATATCATTGATTATCTTTATAAGAGCGCTCTCTGTATTGTGATGTGCTCTGAAACCAGATTGAAAATTGTCTAAACACCCCTTGGAGTTTAAGAACGTGTTAACCTGGTTGAAAACAACTTTTTCAATGATTTTGCCAATGAAAGGGAGATTTGAGATTGGTCTGTAGCTGCTCAATAGGGTGTTATCCAGGTTGCTCTTTTTCAAGAGGGGTTTAACAACTGCAGTTTTAAGTGAGTTGAGAGAAGTGAAGCATTTACCACTGTTAGGAGATCCATTTCTAAACAGTTAAACACCGTTTTGAAGAATGATGTGGGGAGTGTGTCAAGACTGCAGGTTGACGTTTTCATAATTTGTACGATTTCCTCTAAGATTTTATCATTAATTGCCATGAAATCTGACATAATGTCTGATTTCTTAAGTTGTGGTTGAGCTTGTCTGACGTCAACGATATTATTGATCTTATCAGTAAAGAAATGAGCGAACTCATTACATTTACTTTCCGAGAGTAGTTCACTGGGAATCCTACTGGGGGGGTTTGTGAGTGTGTCTGCCATTGCAAAGAGTGTACGCGCATTATTTAAGTTGCTGTTTATAAGGGTTGAAAAGAAAGTCTGCCTAGCGGTTTTTAGTTTCACATTAAAAGCATGAAGACTGTCTTAATAGGTATTATAGTGGACTACTAGTTTCGTCTTCCTCCGCATACACTCAGCTTTTCTGCACTGTCTTTTCATAATTTGAACTGCTGTTGATTTTCTCCAAGGCCCGTTTTTCATCCCTGTTTTCTTCCTGACTTTAACAGGAGCAATGTCATCTATGACATTCTTAACTTTAGAGTTAAACAAATCAAGGAGAGAGTCAACAGAGTCTGCAGATATGCTTGGTGCGAGTGATATGGCCTTCATAAACTGCTCACTAGTGTTCTCATTTATGTATCTCTTTCTGACAGAGACATATCTGTCTTTAATGGCTGGAGTGATCAATATATCAAAGAAAATACAGAAATGATCAGATAGTGCAACATCCTTAACAACAGTCGATGAAAAGTGTTAAAGACAGTCATGAGTTCTTTTACAGCATTGATTTCTGGATTATCAATGTGAATATTAAAACCCCAGCAATAGTAAAATAGTCAAACTCAGAGGTTACTATTGATAACAGCTCTGTAAAATCATCAATAAAAGTTGGAGAATATTTTGGAGGTCTGTAGATAATGATCAGTAAAATGCGTGGAGCACCCTTTAGTGCTATACTCAGATATTCAAAGGACAAATAGTCACCAAATGACACTTGTTTACACTCATAGACATCTTTAAATAGGGCAACGATGCCTCCACCTCTCCTATTAGCTCTGCAAACACTCAAATAATCAAAGTTTAAAGGAGCTGTTTCATTCAGAACTGCTGCGCTACAACTGTCATCTAGCCAAGTTTCATTTAACAGCATAAAATCAAGGCAATTTGTGTTGATAAAATCATTGACTAAAAGTGACTTATTGTTAAGTGATCGAATGTTTAAAAGTGCTAACTTAACAGTTTTAGCTGTTTTCCCTACCGTAGTCTCAGAATTACATTTAATAGACAGCAGATTTGAATGATTTACTGTACGGCATGAAGAAGTCTTCGGTTTTCTGTCACATAATATAACACCTATCTGTGAAGAGAAAGCTAAAGCTAAAGGCACAGTGGGTTCCTGCTTGTTCTGTAAACATCTGATAAAGACACTGTTATCTAAGCAGGCACCCGGGACACATCAATGGCAGCTTTTAGGTTCACCAGCTGAAGATGAGGTGTTTTTTGGGACCTGCCGCTGTCGCAAAGACCTGAGGCCTCTCCTAGGTGTAGGGCGAGGTGGGCTCAGAGATGGGTGTGAGGCTGGCTGACTTTTGGTTGGTAACTGGGGGCTTGCGGCAATGGAGTGTGAGAGTTTAGTTCCAGCAAACACCAGTTCCTCCATCTTTTTTGAAAAATTCAAGAGAGGCGAGCAGGGTGACAGTGAGAATGTGTCTGGTGACAGAGGCTGTGGGTCTGGGGTTTCTGGCTGTTGAGATATGTTGACCTGGCTGTTTTCCTGGAGATCATCCATGAGTGCTGATAGTTTGTGCTGTTCTGGTACGTCACAGTCTCTCTGTGTGCAGGGCTCAGACAGCAGTTTGTCCGTTATCAGTGGTTGTTGTGTCTGCGTGGTGTTATCGCTGTCCTTGTGGGATGCGTCAGCCACAAGTCCACTCAGGAAAGTCCTGTGATCATCCGGACACTTGCTAGGTGTGCATGTGCCATTTGGGTTGAGTTCAGTGGCATACACAGCTGATGGATGATGGAGGGAGAAAAAGATGTTGTCCTTTAGCACTTTTCCACCAACTTTGTTTGGATGAAAGCCGTCTGATGTAAACAGTTGTCTTTGGTTCCAGAAGAGATTGAAGTTGTCAATAAAATTCAGTCCTTTCCTGTTACATGTTTTCTGCAGCCATACATTTAGGCCAAGAAGCCGTGAAAACAGATTTGTCCCTCTTGCAGGGAGTGGTCCACTGATGAATGACTGAATCTTCAAACTTTCAACTGTTTCCAAGAGCTCACAGAAATCTTTCTTGAGCAGTTCTGACTGTTCCTTCCGAATATCATTCTTCCCCACATGAATGATAATCCGTTTTGCATTCTCATGTTTCCTTAATATGTTCTTAAGCTCTTTGTTTATATCAGAAACTGTTGCATGAGGGAAGCAGTATGTCATTGTTGCTCTGCTCCTAAAATGTTTGATTATTGAATCTCCAACAATCAATGTTCTTATCTCTGCAGCGATCGGAGCAGAATGCCGCTGTCTAGTCGGCCTTGAGCCTCTGTTCCGTGTAGAATTAGCTGCTGAGTCATGCGATCTCTGTCTGACTGCATTTAGGGATTCTTCACCTATATTACTGAGAACTTCATATCTGTTCTGAAGCTGTATTTGAGTCCGAGCTGTATTTGGGGTAGAGCACGCTAATGCAGTAGCGTATGATCTTTGTGATCTGACCCCGCGAGGACCCTTTGGTCTCGCACCTTGTTTTTGCCATTTGTTATCACGCTCATTTTCAACAGTTTTTCTCAAAACAGTAGCTGGAGTAGATTTATGGCACTCACCGAATGTCTGCTGTGAGGGTCCACAATAAAGCGGTGCTGCGTGATCTGGCAGTTCTGGTCGGATCGCAAGTAATTTTGTTTCAAGGACTGCAATCTTTTGTAGAAGTTTGTGGCAGTTTGTGCAGCAGGGAGATTCTAAATCAATACACTCCAGAGCCATTTTCACAGCCGTGTTTTCCCGTCTCAGGAATGTAAGCGGCTGGTAGCGGGAGGATTGTTTAGACGATAATTCCTCTCTTGTTGGTAAAGTTGTATTCCAGGAAGTTTGTAGATTCGATGTTGATCTTCAAGCTGTGTTGTTTGAGCACTGTGCTGATAGGCTCAAGTTAAAATTAGAGTATAAAATATAAAAGCAAGAGTGCAAGGCGCAGAGCAGTAGGCAGAAACGTCCGAACAGTAGCAAAGCGGAATTGTGTGGAAGCCTGCATTCTTTACAGTGTAATACAGTGTAATACAGTGTAATAGACACCTAAACACTGATGTTTTGGCTAAAACAAGACTAAATTTGATCTGAAGTTTGATGAACTGAAGTCAATTATACCTTAATAAATTAATTGCACTACATTTGAATTAAGCAGTGTATTTTTTTCAAGAACTATTTTTATTTCTTTTGTTTATACACTCTAAAAATATCTATTTGTGCTTGTTCAAACTACTCATTTAAAATAAGCTGAATTAACACAATTCTTGAGATTTCATTGGGACAACTTAATTTTTTTTGTTCAATCCACATAAATTTGTCAAAAGTGTGAAGTTAACTTAATGTATTTGTGTTGGGACAACATGAATGAATTGTGTGGAAGCCTGCATTCTTTACAGTGTAATAAAGGTGTTTTTGTGCACCTGAAAGATCCACTGGAGATTGTCTGTGAAACTCTTGTGTCTCCTGTGAGTCTCGTCTCCTGAATCTGGTAACTCATATTCAACACTGTTAACAGATAAAACTACTGTAATAATACATTTAGAGGCAAACAAACACAGAAATATCTTACAAACACTGACAATAACACATGTACTGCTCATAATAAGGAGACAGTGGACAGATTTGTTACTTGAGTTTTCTGTTACATGTTCAATTTAGCTGAGAAATCACAGACAATTGTCACTGTCATTACAAAGACCTGTCGATCACAAAGTCATTATTAGAAAGTAGCTTTGAAGGAAATATTTGATTTACAGTTCATTATTACACAAACTTTTAGCTACAATACAACACAGCTACATTTACTTTCAAAAGCTTCACCTTTATTTAGAGATATTTACAACAGTTTGGTTATAAACTTCTACAAAACATCTGTCATGTTCCACAAATGAAAGAATTGACAGAAATCTGATATTAATATTTACTGAAAGATCCTCTGAATAAGAAACTAGGAGTCTGTAAATGTCCTAATGAATCACCAAAGTCATTTGATTCATTCACACAACTGATTCATTCAGGAATGACTCTCTTTACTGAATTGTTGGTTCACACAAAACTGTTGATGTGAGCAATAATGTAAAACACTAAATACCTTTGGGCAGGTGATGGTGTTTCCTCACTGAACTTTGGTGGATCCAACTGTTTAGACCGGTCACTCTTCAGAGACACAGAGCTGAACACAGATGATCCTGATCTCACACTGAAGACACAAACACACCAGAGGAATAAACTGCAGGAGAAACTTCAGTCTCCTTTACAAGAGTTTATCAGCCAAATATGAGTTTGTTCAGTTTAATTCATGTCTGCTGAAACTGTTCTGTGGTCAGCTTTAACTCTGATGTTGTCCAGGACTTATTCAGGACACTTATTCAGCTCTGGTAAATATGAGCCCAGATCAAGCTGTCTGTAAGCTAGAATGATTTAAACACATTTCCTGAAGGTGTAAACTGAAGCTTTGTCCATCATTTGATCAGGCAATAGCAACACAAATAAGTGCATTGTTGTTGGCCTTTGTTCTTCAGAGAAAGTGTTGAAATAATGGTGTAAAAACAGAGTCAATACCTGTGTTCTCTGAGAGAGAGTCCTTTACTCGCTCCTCTGCCATACTGCAGCTAAAACACCAATGCAGACATTAGCAGAGCTTTGAGGAAACAATCAGCCGCTGACCATCACCTGGAGATGACAATATACTGACATTAAGAACATCACACTTTATAGCAATCAATGCTGACTTCACAAACAAGCACTTACTGAAACAGAGCCAATAGACAAACTGAGTTTGAGTCCTCTCACAGCAGATCAATATATATAATGATGAACATTAATACAGTAGGTTTAACCCCTGATCTGACACCTCAGATATTTCAAATTTGATATGTATATGTCTGTCACGATAACTTCCACTTTAGACAACTATTTACTTATTATTGTATTTATTTATTTGCTTAGTTAGTAGTTAGTTAATACTAAAACGTTACCAGTTAAATGCAGTTTAAGGAAGCTCTGGTTTCACTTTCGATTTCGTGACTCTCTGTTTAAAGTTTATTTTGTGCTGAATGATGTGAAATGTTCGAGTCAACCTGATATAGAAGAGCACAAACACTTTAAATGGATAAAAATAACCTATTATATTGTTAAAATGACCGTGTTTGGACCGTGTTTAATCGGTGTTTGAGGCTTTGAGCTTCAGGAGAAGACAGACATTTAAACACGCTTATAAACACGCTTATACACATATAAAACGCCTTCATCATCTCCACAAATAAGCGTAATGGTAGAAGTATTAAACTTACCTGCAGAAGTAACGTTACAGAGGCTCTTGTACAGCAAAAACACGACGTGAGCTCTTTCTCTTTCGTTTCGTCAGGGCTTCTTTTTCTTCTTCTTCAGTATTCTGGCGGTTGTCAAACTTATATGTGCTTTACCGCCACCTGCTTGACTTGGAGTGCGGAACAGGAGTCTGACATGGAGGGACACCAGAAAAACAAATCACACTATAAAACTAAGAGAAATAAATTGCTGCTTAAATGAATAAAATCTAGTTAAAATTGTAAATTCGTTCTAACAGCGCAGTTTCTTTCAGACATGAAACTAATTGTAGTCTACATATGTTGACTCTAGTATATTTTCCAGAGTAAATGTAAGATTATATCTAATAAATACTTATCTTAATCTTTCTCTTTTGTATTGGTAATCTTGACATTCTGTTATTACATGTTGCACTGTTTCAGGCTGGTTACAATGTGAGCATAAACCATCTGTGTGCTTCCCTATAAACACAGTGTCTTGTTAAGTCCTGTATGTGCTATTCTGAGGCGGGTTATGACCATTTCCACCATACCATTGTTCCCCATTTCTCTTCCTTCACAGATTTACCTTTGGATTTTATGCAGATGTCTTCCTGAGTCATTTATATCCCAGTATTCCTGCCTTATACTCTTTATATGTGTCTTTATTATAGTTTTACTTCATTTAACCTGAAGGTCTGTGTGTGAATGCGTCTGTGTGTGGGTGTTTCCCAGTACTGGGTTGCAGCTGGAAGGGAAAACATATGGTGGAATAGTTGGTGGTTCATTCCGCTGTGACGACCTGAAGGATTTGGATTTCTATCTTCCAGTCCGTCTCAGCAGGGATCAACGTTTCTCCTTTCCTCCTCATCCTGTTTCTCATTATTCTGATGAAATATGATTGTTTGATTATTTAAATGAGTATTTCACTTTGACTTGATTTGAACTCTTGAATAAGTGAACACGCTGCTTAATATAAGAATGTTCAGTGCATTTGCCTGTCTCTTGGTAACTATTTTCAGGAGCCACCAAACTAGGTCAGAGGTCACAGAGGCCTGGAGTGGAACTGAAGGGCTGAGGACTGGACGCAACTGTTTCTATTGTTATGTCTATGAGTTAATACTATCTACAATGTCTAAAGTGATTTTAATATGTCAGGCCTGTAACCAGCCTGGTGAAAGGGGTGGTTCTTTTTTCTCTAAAAGTGGACCTTTTTTGCAGTTATACACCTCAGTTTCTGTTTATGAGATTTAAAGTCTGCATTTAGTTACATTTTAAGCAGTACTTTTTTTGCTGGATTAGCTAGTCAGATGTCATCATAACCACAATTTTTGATGTACTAAAAATATTTCCTAAAAATTTGCGATAAAGAAATATTAAAACAAGACTAATTTTTAAAAGACAAATTTGTTACATCATATATCATTAGGAAAAAAATAAGAATCTGTTAAAGTTTTAAAGAAAAAAAAAACTGTAGCCTTATTAGACAAAAAACAAACTGGCCAGCACATTCAACTGTCACAATTTGGCCATTTCAATAACAAAATAATAATTAAAACATAATATTAATACTCATAATAATAAGAAAACAATAATAATTAATTCTTCAGAATTTTTGGGAAAAAAAGTACATTTGAAAATTCCTGGATATCAACAATATTTTCAAATTAATTTAATATGGTCCGCTTCTGGTGCTTCACACCTTTTTATTCCTCATTTTTTTATTTCAGAAATAAGGTCCAAGATTTAGAGTTTAAGTTAACTGTAAAATGTTTTCTCTGTTTAAAAACAATACAGTAGAGAAAGAAGACTTCTCTTACATCAGATTATAGTCCCACCGAAGCAACAGCCGACAGAGGATTCCGTTTGGTCTTAAAGCCTTTTTCGATGGATTATTTTCACTATTTATGATGGCATAACAGTCAAAATAGGACAAATGAGCTCATGTATGGGACAAATTCTGGACCTTTGTCAGTGACCTTTTGCCTGAAAAGTTAGACCACATGTTTTATGCTTCTAGTAAACATGTTTTTAATAGCATTTTGGCTGTAAAAGCGCACCTACAGGTGTTTCAGGCGCAGGTCAGATTTTCTCCAGGTCATCATTTATATTATTTATATTATTTTTGTCTAAAAATTATTAGACCTTTCCAGTTTCATCTGGAATGCATCCAGATCACCTTCTGAAGTGGTTTGAGCTATCGGATTTATATCCGATCAGAATAAAACGACAGAAGTGATCCAACAGCCTCAAAAACACAGACGTGACAGGGTTAACTGTTAGCACCTTTTGCTGTGACGTGACATCTGACGGCTGAGGACTCCGCTTGCCATTAAAGACTTTGTTGGACAGTTATTTAAAAAAATTATGACAAAAATAGGGAAAGGGAGGTCATGGACAAGTCAATAAATGTATAGGACATCTCGGCTAATGAGGCCAGTTAACCTAGAACCTCATGGATAGGGACAGCTTTTCATCTGTTAAGAAGTAATGTTAGCCTTACCCTGTTTGGCAGTCTTTTTGAACATATGTTCAATATTTTGCGATATTGACGCCACTGCCTGCCTTTTCTGCCACTCTTGCTCTTTTCCACCCATAGCGTTACTCAGTATGGATGTCGCATCAAAGAATCAAATGTTACCACTCAGTGGGTTATGTCCGTGACTCGCTCTTATTGTGACTTTGAGGCTCCATGGGACTCGAATTACTGGCCATAGTTATTTAAAATGACACTTTATTACAATATATATTAAACATAAATATATTATCTTAATTATATAATAAATATATTATATAATATTCAATTACATAAAATAATTAAAAGGACAAATTCTGGACCTTTTGGCCATGGGGGTGGTTTGTTCGAACCACCCGAACTTCCCCTGGCTATGGGCATGTATGTTTACGGTTAAGATAGACTTTGTGTAGTGAGAACTGAACTGCCTGAATGTAGATTATAGCGGTTTTTAACCAGTTTTGATGAAGACGGCTGAGAGTACACTCAGCCTTGGGTAAGAAACGCTCTGGTTACTAAAGTAACCCTCGTTCCCCGAGGGGGGGAACGGAAATGCTATGTGGAAACTTCCACTATGGGGATTTCGTTCAGAAAGCCAATCATCTGAAAGAGTATGTAAACGGGCCAATGAAATGCCAATGAGTTGGCAGCTTCAGCTTGCGCACCTGATGCTCGTTGCAATTAATCTTGCTATATAAGCACAGAGCTAGCAAGCCAAAGCATCCTTTTTGTAGCTGAAGCGACTTCGTCTCAACAGCCAAGGGGCAATCATTATGGCGAAGGGACATAGCATTTCCGTTCCCCCCCCTCGGGGAACGAGGGTTACTTTAGTAACCAGAGCGTTCCCCTTCGGAAGGGGAACTTCAATGCTATGTGGAAACTTCCCACTATGGGGAAATGTATGGAAAACGCCATAATGATTGAACCTTACCTTCGCCCCCGATGAGAGGTTTGCCAGGCAAAGAGAGCGTGAGCGCACCGTCATCACCAGAGGCGCGGTCTTCAACGTGTTCCCTGGCCCTTACTTATCCCACTTCAACGGAAGATTTACAGATTTAGATATATTTTTCGGGAGCCGCAAATGCGTCTAGAATATCTAGGAATTAATACGACAGTACGTTGGGAAGCGTGCAGTCCCGATAGGGAGGACGCTGCGGAGGCCACCTGCTACCCAAGTGGGGAGACTGGGGCAAATAGCACATGAACTAACCCTGAGAAGGGGGAGTAAGCATATGAAAATAAGATGGTTAGCGGTTAGGGAAGACACGGGTCCGCCTGTGAGGGGGGACTGCACCGTGGCAGTATAAGCATATGGGATCGCCTAGTGGGGATCGCGCATAGCAGGCACCTATACCCAGAACGCGGGCTGACCAGCGGGCAGACCTACAACATAATGGGCCAGCGTCTGACTCCTCCGTTGAGCCAGATGCTGGGGGCCGCGGAGGAATCTCTGCAGGGTTCGCCAGCGGGGAACTTTACTGACAGAGTGAATAAGCGCACGTATCTCCGTGTTAGAAAGAATGGCGCAGCAAGCGTATTTAAACACCTTCACCGAGTTGTTTCCTCAATCACCAAGGGTTACCTAATACCCTTGAGGAAACCGGCTCCACTCGCAGATTGTAAAATCTTGCAAATGTGTTAGGTGTCGCCCAGCCCGCAGCTCTGCAGATGTCTGTTAGAGAGGCGCCGCGTGCACGCGCCCAAGAGGATGCTATGCTCCGAGTGGAGTGTGCTCGAACCCCTGGGGGACACGGCTCGCCCTGGCTCTGGTAAGCGAGGGAGATGGCATCCACTATCCAGTGGGCCAACCTCTGTTTAGATACGGCACTTCCCTTCTGCCGACCACCGTAAACAGACGAAGAGCTGCTCAGATGATCTGACGCTCTGAGTGCGGTCCAGATAGATTCGCAAAGCGCGAACTGGACAAAGTAATGAAAGGGCTGGGTCTGCCTCCTCCGGGGGCAGCGCTTGCAGGCTCACTACCTGGTCTTTAAATGGTGTGGTAGGAACCTTGGGCACATATCCAGGCCGGGGTCTCAGGACAACGTGAGAGTTAGCCGGCCCGAATTCTAGGCACGAGTCACTGACCGAAAATGCCTCCAGGTCCCCAACCCTCTTGATAGAAGCCAACGCGACCAGCAGAGCTGTCTTCAGGGACAGAAATCTTAAAGATACTGAGTCGAGTGGTTCGAATGGATCTGTGCGCAAGCTCGTGAGAACGAGGGCGAGATCCCAAGAGGGCATGAGAGGGGGGCGGGGTGGATTAATTCGCCTAGCGCCTCTGAGGAACCGGATGATGAGGTTATGCCTTCCCACGGTGCTGCCAGCCACCGCGTCATGGCGAGCGGAGATGGCAGCCACGTAAACCTTGAGTGTGGAGGGCGACAGCCTGCTCTCCAGCTTCTCTTGGAGAAAAGAAAGCACAACGCTGATCTGGCAAGTTCGGGGGTCTTCTCTGCGAGAGACGCACCATTCAGTGAATAGACTCCACTTCAGGGCGTACGCGCGCCTCGTTGAGGGGGCTCTCGCCTGAGTGATGGTATCAACCACCGCCATAGGTAGGTTACCTAAGTCTTCCTCGCGTCTAAGGACCACACGTGGAGGTTCCAAAGATCCGGGCGAGGGTGCCAGGTGGTGCCCTGTCCCTGAGAGAGTAGGTCCTCTCTCAAAGGGATCTGCCAGGGGGGGGCCGTCGCGAGGAGTGAGAGTTCTGACATCCAAGTCCGGTTGGGCCAGAGAGGCGCAACTAGCAAGACCTGTTCCTCGTCCTCCCTGACCTTGCACAAGAGCTGCGCGAGCAGGCTCACTGGGGGAAACGCATATTTACGCATGCCCCGAGGCCAGCTGTGAGCCAGTGCATCCGTGCCGAGAGAGCCCTCGGTCAGGGAAAAAAACCACTGGCAATGAGCGTTCTCGGGGGAAGCAAACAGATCGACCTGGGCTTCCCCGAATCGCGCCCATATCAGCTGAATCGACTCGGGGTGGAGTCTCCATTCTCCTGGACGTAAGAGCTGCCGTGAGAGCGCGTCGGCTGCACGGTTGCGCTCGCCTGGAATGTGAATGGCGCGCAGCGATTTCAGCCGCGTATGACTCCAGAGGAGCAGATGGCGGGCGAGCTGAGACATACGGCGAGAGCGGATACCCCCCATACGGTTGATATATGCCACCGTCGTCATGCTGTCCGTCCTGACCAGCACGTGTTGTCGCTCCAGCACCGGTAAAAAACGGCGGAGAGCGAGGAACACTGCCAACAGCTCTAGGCGATTGATATGCCAATGCAGCTGGGTATCCTTCCACAGGCCCGCGGCTGCATGCCCGCAGCACACGGCCCCCCAGCCCGTGCTGGAAGCATCTGTTGAGACAACAACATGACTGGACGCCTGTCCTAGAGGCACTCCGGCCTGTAGGAACGAGGGGTCGTTCCAGGGATGAGGGCGCGGCGACACAGCGCAGTAACAGAGACCCGGTGTGTGCCCGCGTGCCATGCGCGTCTGGGGACTCGATCGTGAAGCCAGTGCTGTAGTGGTCTCATATGGAGTAATCCGAGCGGCGTGACAGCGGCCGCGGATGCCATATGCCCCAGGAGCCTCTGAAAGAATTTCAGTGGGACCACTTTTTTTCTGTCGAACTCTCTCAGACAGTTCAGCATTAGCTGAGCGCGCTCTCCGGAGAGGCGCGCTGTCATGGTGACCGAGTCCAGCTCCAACCCGAGAAAAGAGATCCTCTGCGCGGGGGCGAGTTTGCTCTTTTCTCGGTTGACCTGAAACCCCAACAGATGGAGGTGCTGGAGCACCTTGTCTCTGTGCACAGTCAACTGTTCCTGAGAGTGAGCTAAAATCAGCCAGTCGTCGAGATAGTTGAGTATGCGGATGCCCGCGAGCCGAAGGGGCGCTAGGGCACCCTCCGCGAGCTTGGTGAAGACCCGCGGAGACAGAGAGAGCCCGAAGGGGAGGACTTTGTACTGCCAAGCTCGACCTTCGAACGCAAACCTCAGAAACTGACGGTGGCGGGGAAGGATGGAGACATGAAAGTATGCATCCTTCAGGTCTATCGCTGCAAACCAATCCTGAGGACGAACGCACTGGAGGATGCGCTTCTGCGTGAGCATTCTGAACGGGAGCCTGTGCAGACAGCGGTTCAAAACGCGCAGATCTAGGATTGGTCGTAACCCACCGCTCTTTTTGGGTACGATGAAGTACGGGCTGTAAAACCCGCTCCTCATCTCGGCTGGAGGGACCGGCTCGATTGCATCCTTCGCCAGGAGGACAGCAATCTCCTCTCGCAAGACAGGGGCGGACCTGGGGCTGACCCTGGTAAAGTACACGCCCGTGAACTTCGGGGGCCGTTTCGCAAACTGAATTGTGTAGCCGAGTCTGATTGTGCGTGTGAGCCACCGCGAGGGGCTGGCCCGCGCTAACCAGGCAGGCAGAGCCCTCGCTAATGCACTCATCGCTACAATCGATGACGTACCTGCAGTGGGGCAGCGCGGAGTGGGAGGGCTGATCCGGGAAGCGCTGGGTCCCGCGGATGAGCTGGAGATAAGAGAGTCACACTCACCTCGCTCCCGAACTCCGGAGAGGGGGCTTGAGGAGTGGGAGAAAGGAGACCGTCCTCCCAGGTCCTGTGAGCCATTGGCGAAATGCACCGAACCTGCGAGCCAGAAGGCATAGCGTCCCGGACTGGCAGAGTTCGGGCTTGTCACATCCGGAGAATTGGAAAAGTGCTCTTTCATTGAGATTTTCGTGGCACTGAAAAGTGCCGTTGGAAATGGAGCCCGGCCCTCCACCGGGGAAAAAGCACATTCCCTCTTCTCCGGATGGCCTGTCTCAGGGACGCTTCGCGGTCCGTTTACCGGACTTAGCGGCGCCCTGGGCAGGGGGGGCGGCCGGCTTACGAGGTGCTCGACGCGGCCGCTTCGCCGGAGGCGCAGGCGGGGGCGGGGCAGCTCTCGCAGGCGGACGCCCTCGGCGAGGAGCAGCAGATGTGGATGGCTCGGCGGGCGGAGCGGTGTTACGATCCCGCCGATAGATGACATTACCCATCGCATCAGACTGCTCTTTCACCGCCTTGAATTCCTGGGTGAATTCACCGACGGTGTCGCCGAACAGGCCAGCCTGGGATATGGGGGAGTCAAGAAAGCGAACTTTGTCGACCTCGCGCATATCTGCCAGGTTTAATCAGAGGTGGCGCTCCTGGACCACTAATGTGGCCATCGTCCTTCCCAGCGCACACGCAGCGGACTTAGTGGTCCGAAGAGCATAGTCGGTTGCGGTGCGGAGCTCGTGCAACAAGCCTGGGTCGGAACCACCCTCGTGCAGCTGGGCCAGCGCCTGCGCTTGGTAGCGCTGGTAGGTGGCCATAGCGTGCAAGGCGGAGGCAGCCTGGCCCGCAGCTTTGTAGGCTCTGGCTCCGAGGGAGGCAGATAACCTACAGGCTTTGGACGGGAGACAAGGCAGACCCCTCCAGGAGGAGACGCCACGCGGACAAAGATTGACCGCGATAGCGCGCTCGACCTTCGGGATTGTCTCATAACCCTTGGCTGCTCCACCATCGAGAGTGGTGAGGGCGGAGACGCACGCAGATCGGGCAGAAAAAGGTGCCCTCCAAGACTGCGTGAGCCTACTGTGCACCTCCGGGAAGAAGGGGACGAGAGGCTTCGAAGGACTGGCCTTCTTATCCTCAACGTAGCACCCATCTAGTCGGTCCGGCCGCGGAGCTGGGGGATAAACCATCTCCAACCCCACGGCCGAAGCAGCCCGGGAAAGCACGGCCATCATATCCGACTCAAGATCTTTGACAGCGCTCCCCTGCCCGGAGGGAGGGAGCGGGCCTGGATCTTCATCGGACATTGACAGCCCACCCTCCGATGCAGCAGTGGACGTCTGGTCCCCGGTGTCATCGAGCGAGAGGGCTACCATCTGGTTAGACGGATCGCTTCCTCCGCTCGAAGCTTGGATGGAGCGCTTGGAGGAGCGGGAGGTCCGCGAGCCCGGGGGCGGCGGATAATCTCCCACTGGAACCCTCAGACCTGCCCGAGTGCCCACTGCAGTGCAGGGGACAGCTGGGGTGGTTAGCCCTTTTGCAAGAGCTAACCGCGATCTTAACTGCGCAACAGTCATGCCATCGCAGTGACGGCATGAGCTGCCCGCGAGCACCGCATTAACATGCTGGACCCCCAGACATGCCACGCAGTGCTCGTGCCCATCATCCGGGGACAGGAAACCACCGCATCCAGAAACGCACGGTCGGAGCGACATCTTGAAAAAGACGCGCTGCACGACCGTATTGCTCTTTTAGGTGTAGTGCAATACAAACCGCTCGGGGAGGACCGGACCCAAAGGACGCCAGGCAAGGGAGAAACCCAGCTCGACCGTCTGCCACCGCGTGTACCACACTCTGGACCGGGAGACCGCTCTCGTTCACTCTCTCTCGCAGATTTATCAGGAAATCGGCTGGAGGAACCCTCATCGACTCTCTCAGAAGGCTGTGAAGTCGTCTGAAGCGAAAAGGATGCTTTGGCTTGCTAGCTCTGTGCTTATATAGCAAGATTAATTGCAACGAGCATCAGGTGCGCAAGCTGAAGCTGCCAACTCATTGGCATTTCATTGGCCCGTTTACATACTCTTTCAGATGATTGGCTTTCTGAACGAAATCCCCATAGTGGAAGTTTCCACATAGCATTGAAGTTCCCCTTCCGAAGGGGAACAGATTGTACTTTAAGTGTGTGCGCTCTGTTTGATTGTGGATCAGTTTTCACAGGTCTGGAGTCAGCTCTAGACAGTCTATTGGATGTCTGACGTTTCTGCTTAAGATATTGTTCAGAATTGTACGCACGCACCCACGTGGAAATCTTCTAAGTCTATCTGTGTTTTAACTAATCAGGTTAGATCAGCTCTATGTCTGACGCAGATAATGACGTTATGTGAGAGTATAATTGTTATTGATTTGTGATTGTAAGCAGAGCAATAGGAACTCATTGTGAGTGTTGAAGCTGGCTTCTGCTGATGAAACTGCAAACTATCTTCAGTAAACTTTATTTATTTATTTAAATCTCTGACTCCGGCTCTTCTTCATCTGACCGACTGCTCATTCTCTGGGTTAAAACTGTAAGTGACCCCTTCAGTCTGAAGAAGAAGAAGAGCAGAAACAAACGTCACACTTCATTTCTCCTTTATTCATGTACTTGCTGGAGTTTTCTACACTTGATGAAATATTTGACAGAGATTCAGACATTGACATGTTCCTCATCACATTAGAAGATCAGCAGTGGATCTGACATTGACTTTTATTATGTGCACAACAATAGAGGAAACAGGAAGAACACAAATCTGTAGACAAGAATGAGCTGATCTGAATACATCATGATCCTGGAGGACACTTCATGAAGACACACATACACACACACACACACACACACACACACACACACACACACACACACACACACACACACAGAGGAGACTCCAGATCATCTCACTGCTGCTGACTGCTCCTGCAGAGGATTCTGGGTAAATCTCTCGTCAGTCTTCAGCTCAGTTTCACAGATGATCCAGAATAAACAGTAAACCCAGCCCAGAGTGGCTCAGTGAATGTGGTCTGGACTGAGTGGATGAGCCTCATTGTGTCTCTATAGATGTTGTAGAAGATCAGAGTTCCTGCACTGTGATCCACAAACACTCCTATTACACTGCTGAGCGCCTCTACTGGGAGATCAGTGTGTGTGTGATTGTGTCTGAATGAGAAACTGGAGGAAGAGCAGCGCAAACTCCAGGACTGAGGATTATATCCAAACCAACACTCAACACCTCCTCCCTTCCTCCTGATGCTCTTATATGACACTGATATACACACACCACCATCTCCACTCCAGTCAATCTCCCAGTAACAGCGTCCACACACACTCTCTCTGCACAACACCTGATAATCATCATCAAATCTGTCTGGATGATCAGGATACGGCTGATCCTCCCACACACACTTCACTTCTCTGTTCTCCTCAGACAGAATGAGACGAGTGTGTGCTGTGTTTGGATCCAGTGTGAGGAAACAGACATCTGAACACAAGAACACACACAATTATAACTACAGCTGTGTGTGTGTGTGTGTGTGTGTGTGTGTGTGTGTGTGAGAGAGACAATGTGTGTATGCGTGTGTGAGAGAGAGAGACAGTGTGTGTGTGTGTGTGTGAGAGAGAGACAGTGTGTGTGTGTGTGTGTGTGTGTGTGTGTGTGTGTGTGTGAAAGAGAGAGAGAGTGTGTTGTGTGTGTGTGTGTGAGAGAGAGAGAGAGAGAGAGAGAGAGTGTGAGTGTGTGTGAGAGAGAGACAGTGTGTGTGTGTGTGTGTGTGTGTGTGTGTGTGTGTGTGTGTGTGTGTGTGTGTGTGTGTGTGTGAAAAAGAGAGAGAGAGAGTGTGTGTGTGTTTGTGTGTGTGTGAGAGAGAGAGAGAGAGAGAGAGAGTGTGTGTGTGTGTGTGTGTGCAAATCAAATCAGAAACACAGACAACCAGAGAATACAGATGTACGTCTTCAGTACTGCGAGGAGCTTAAAAAATATAAAAACACAATCAGAAAAAAGAAAGAAGAGTACATCCAAAAACAGCTCAAAACTATTGAAGAATCTGTGGATTCAAACAATTTCTGGGCCAACTGGAACCTCCTTAATAAAAAGATAAATAACCCATACAGAACAAATATTTGGCAAATACCAAAATCCGTTAGACTATCCAATAACAGAAAAAGAGCTACTAGATAAAATACAAGTCCTACCAACCAAAAAGGCAAGTGGTCCAGACGGTATCCTTAATGAAATGATTAAAAACACAAATCACAAATTCCAATTGGATATAATGAAACTGTTCAATTTGGTTCTGAGTGTTGGTGATTTTCCTGACATATGGAATAAAGGATTAATAACGCCCATATTTAAAAGTGGAGACAAATCAGACCCTAACAATTACAGAGGCATCTGTGTGAGCAGTAATCTGGGAAAGCTGTTCTGCAGCATCATCAACACCAGACTCACAAGCCGCTTTTCCACTATCGTGCTGAACCGTTCTTTATGCTGAACCGTTCCATTCCGTGCCAAACCGGACCAGACAGCACGGATACGGTTTCATTTTCCACTGTCGTGCTGAAACAGAGCTCTTTAAAACTACACAAACCGCTTCAGTAGTTGCCTTGGTAACGCAATGTAAACGGCTCCCTTTGTTCAATTAAATTTAAACAATAGCCGAAACTAGTTTTTTTCATGTGCATGTGTACACGCGAAAGCAACCGCGTGACTGAACACTGTTTTCTGCTCTCTCATATAGGGTGCTAAATATACCTATCTACAAGTCACAGCTGGTATTTATTTAGAGGTCATATGTTGCATGGCTCTGGGCAGATTTTATTTGGAGGGAAAATTACCTAAATGTAACGTGATGAATGATTGGAGGGGAAATAAATAATATATTTCAAATCTCCTTACATAGCAGAAAAATAAACAATAATAATGCAACTGTTACGTTTCAGAAGGTAATTATTATTTGTTCATTTATTTTATATATATATATATATATATATATATAAATATTATATATACACAGATTTGTATTTTGTTTATGCATCTGAAGCTGATGTCGTGCACTGTGGAGCATGCGCAGGTCTCTCTCTCTCTCTTTAGAGCTGCGCTTGATTATAAGCGCAGGAGGGGAACAAAAGACATATTTAATCTGAGCCTGTGTGCTTTGTTTTCACTTATTAAAACATACTATTTTGGTTAAATTGAAGCCATTTACTTTAAAAACGTTTTCTCCTGGTTTGTGGCAGCGAGGGAGAAAGGGAAATTTGCTGTAATTTTATTTGGGGTAATTTTATTTTAGCAGGTAAGTTACAATTATTTCCCCGCAAGTTAGCTGTCTTTTTGTATGTTATTTTTGCCTGGATTCCCTTCCGGAGATATGCTTCTAAGATCTTTATTGCTAAAAAAAAAAAACTTTAGGCCCTATTTCTTGATAAGCTTTGTGAGCTGGGACAGGAGAAGGGGGAAAACCCTAAATTGAGTATTTAAAAGTTTAATTTATTTAATTATTTATACTTTTGTTATTGTTCCCGCCAACCCTAGAGTGGTCGGGACGTAACACAACATTAATAGTGCATTTGTATATTAGTGGCAGAAATATATTTTTGGACAGGCCTTGTCAAAAGTGAGCGGGCACTTTCACTTATAAAAAATATAGCACTTAAATTATTTCATTTTTAACAATCAATTAAATTACACCGCAATTTTATATCAAAAGTTGATAATGATATAAAATACCTATACTACATTTTGATGGTAAAATATAACCTTTTAAGCGAAGGTTGTTATTTGTTTCAGTATTCAAACATTAAATAACAAATGCATCAAGTTAAATAACAAACGAATATGAAACAACACATAGCATATCAGGATATAAAGCATATAAAGGACTATATTTAGTAAAATGCTGTTTTTTTATCTTTGTATTTTTTATCATTTTACTTTTGTTATTTTAATAATTTTTTGTCTTCATAATTAACTAACGAGCAACACAAACTACTTGACGTTTTAGAAAATATTTTGCGTAGCTATATTAAAGATCACCCAGAACAAAAAAAAAACACACAGAAACATACATGGCCCCATAAATGTCTAACTTATATTTAACTGAATGGTATAATGGCCTATAGCTAAATGTTGAAAATTGCTCATTTTATTTTTTGAAAACATTTGTAAAAACGTATTGATCATTTATTTTAATACAAACAATACCGACATTTAAGAATCCATATTTATTTTCTTTATTCATTCATTGCACTTGTTTTTTGGTGCATATATAGGCTATAATTTAAATCTTACAACAGTACCTTGGACAGGACAACGCAATTGTTTCCTCGTGAGATCAGGCTGGCTGGACAGGCAGTGCACCTCCGTAAAGCTTTCAAGTAATACTAGTCCAAAGAATTGACTTTCTATGGTGACGGCTGACATCCCAACACGCCGTAACTGTCCTTCAGGTAGTCTAACTGACATTAAATAATAAAACAAGCTGTTATTTAGCAATTATATAGCAATTATTTCCCAGTTGCTCAGAGTCTGCGAGTTCGTGATCCAAGGATATAGTGATGTTGTTGTGGATATCGATGATGTTAATCGTGTCTTTATTCGATACGCAGCGGGGAAAAAAGGCTTTCAGCTTTGCATGTAGTCGTTAGTAAAGATCTCATCAGCGCGAGTTTTTGTGCTGCCGAATACAGCTCTGCATGCAATAAACTCAAGCTCAGTCTGGCGAAGTAAATGTCTTATGGCTGTCAATGAAATTAATCAAGCTCTAGTCACGAATAAAACAATAGGCTATTTTATTATTTTAAGATTTTAGATGGCGGGTTAGTAATTATACATGGTTATATTCAGGTCAATTCAATAATAACTTTAATAAATAAAATATGTTCGTAAGAATGTGGTGGGCCAGTGATTCCCTTCTCCGCCAGACTGCTCTATGGGTTTAAAACCCTTTTCAAAAAGTATCGTTTAGACCTGTATCATTTTTTTTATATTAAATGTAGTGTAGTTTACATGTGGATGTCTGATGACGCGCGGCTTCCGCTGAGCCATCTGTGGTAGCTTGGCAACAGAGCCGCGACGTCAACAAACAGAATCTGTCGGCACAGTTCAGCACGGTTGTCTAACCGTGCCGAGAATTCCGGGCCGAGAACGGTTTGTAATCGTGCCGCGCCGTTCCAGGCTCAGTGGAGAAACAACCGTAACCGTACCGAAGTGTTCTTAGAACGGTTTGGCACGATAGTGGAAAAGCGACTACAGGCTTCCTTACAGAGCACAATGTCCTCAGCAAAAGTCAGATTGGGTTTCTGCCAAATTACAGAACATCAGACCATATCTTCACCCTTCAGACTCTGATTGACAAATACGTCCATCAAAACAAAAACAAAATATTTGCTTGCTTTGTAGATTTTCAGAAAGCATTTGATTCAATTTGGCATGAAGGTCTGCTGTCTAAACTTCTAGACTCAGGTATCGGCGGTAAAACATACAACATTATAAAAACAATGTATTCAAACAATCAGTGCGCAATTAAAATCGGAAATAAGCGAACAGAATTCTTCACTCAGGGGCGGGGTGTGAGACAGGGCTGTCCACTATCACCGACCCTCTTCAATATTTACATCAATCAATTGGCAATGCTCCTAGAGCAAGCAGATACGCCAGGTCTCACACTATACGACTCCAGTGTAAAGTTCCTGCTGTTTGCAGATGATCTGGTGCTGCTGTCGCCAACAGAAGAGGGTCTACAGCAGCAGCTGGATATCCTGCACAGCTTCTGTCAGACCTGGGCCCTGACCATTAACCCAAAGAAAACCAAAACCCTAATATTCCAGAAAAAAACCTAGAAGTCAGGGAAATAGACACAGTTTCACCCTTGGTATGACAAAAGTTGAACCTGCCACAAGCTACACATACCTCGGGTTGAAAATAAGTGCTAATGGAAAACTAAATTTGGCTGTGAATTAACTAAAAGAGAAAGCGAGAAGGGCCTTTTAAGCCATTAAAAAATCAACACACATAGAAATTCCAGTTCGAATCTGGCTCAAAATTTTCCAGTCGGTGATTGAACCTATAGTGCTATATGGGAGTGAAGTGTGGGGTCCTCTCCTCAGTCATGAGTTTGATAAATGGGATAAGAATCCAATTGAAAGCCTACATGCAGAGTTCTGTAGGAGCATCCTCAGGGTACAGAGGAGCACACCCAGTAATGCATGCAGGGCAGAATTAGGCCAGTATCCTCTACTCATGCAAATTGAGAAACGAGCTGTCGAATTTTGGAAACACATAAAAATGAGTGACCCCAACTCTTATCATTATAAAGCCCTCAAAACCCAAGAAATGGACATTAAAAAAAGCCCCCTGATTCAGATGGTCCTGAAGCTGCAAACACAAACCAACACAACGAATATGACTAACAGCAGGCAGCATCAGGACACGGACGTGCTCATCCACAGAATTAAGCCCAATCAAATAATAAATGCACGAAAAGAAGAGTATCTGACTTACTGGAATGAAGCAGCCGGAAAACAAAGTAAACTTCAATGTTATTTAGACCTAAATAGAGATTATACCACAGCAACATATCTGAGCGCAGTAAAGGACAGTAAATTAAGAACAACAATGACCAAATACAGGCTGAGTGCTCACAGTCTGACTGTAGAGACGGGCCGATACAGACAGAACTGGCAACCCAGAGAGAGCCGCATCTGCCCACACTGTGCCCAGGCAGAGGTGGAGACGGAGGAACACTTCCTCACCCGCTGCACAAACTATCAGCACATCAGAGAAACATTCTACCCCAAACTACAGAGCATTTACCCACAATTCACTGAGTTAGACAATAAAACACAGCTTCAATATTTACTAGGGGAAAAAACTGACTGTGTCCTTCTAGCCGCGCAATACATTAATGCCTGTCACAAAAAGAGAGAGCAGACCAATAAAAATGCGCCTGCACACACACACACACACACACACACCTAGATTATGATAAATGAATCATTGTAAATATACTGATTATTATTGTTTTTATTACTGTTTTATCCTAAAATGTTAGTTGTTACATGGATAGTTTATTCTGATCTATTATTATTTTTGTATTGATTTGTATGAATAATATGATATGTTAAATAATAATAATGTGATATATTGAATAATACGATGTATTGTTGATATTTTATTTAATTATTATGTATAAATATTATATATATATATATATATATATATATATATATATATATATATATATATATATATATATATATATATATATATATTTTTTTTTTTTTTTTTTTTTACTACTACTACTATTTACTGTGTTTACTGTTTTTTTTTTTTTTATTAATATATATGCATGTTACTTTTTTATGTAAACTGTAGAACTGCTTTGGCAATACAATTGTAACATTTGTCATGCCAATAAAGCAACTATTGAATTGAATTGAATTGAATTGAGAGCGAGAGAGAGAGAGAGAGAGAGAGAGAGAGAGTGTGTGTGTGTGTGTGTGAGAGAGAGAGAGAGAGAGAGAGAGAGAGAGAGATTTTTTGATTTTACAAAAACCTTTAATTACAATTATATAATCATTTTACATATCATTTTTCACATATATTAATATTTACAACAGTACATTTGTAAAAAGCAATTCCTCATTGATTACAAAACACAGCCCAACATCACAACACCATTCACGCTCAAAAACAGTAATTGCATTTGTCAATTTATAGTAATTAAAATCGACAACAATTCTAGATTTAATCATGTTTTTAAAGATATATACAGTGTTTTGTCCATTTCTTTGTTCGATTTCATTTTTTCTAGAAAAATAGATTGCTAATTTTGCTTGGCCAATAAGAAAATTAATTAATTGACATTTATATTTCTGCCATTTGTTATACTTAAAACCCATAATAAAAACCTGTTTGGTAAAAAAATGACCCATTCGTGAAAAAAAATCAGTTAGGATATCAAAAAGTGGAGAAAGTCTCTTACACTCTGTAAAACAATGAAAAATTGTTTCTCTCTCTGGACAAAATGGACACTTATCACTTATATTAGGGTTCATTTTTGTTACAAAAGAGTTCACAGCTACAGCACCATGTAATATTCTCCACTGCAAGTCTCCTCCCCTTTTCGTCAATGGTGGTTTATATAGAATTCTCCATTCTGTTTTTTTTTCCTCTTCTACTCCCAGTTTACTTCTCCATACAGTGTCAGTTCTGTCTTTTAAAATGTGTTTGTTATTTATTTTCACAATATATATGTACAATACTTTACCTTCAGCTGAACTAAAATCAACACTTTCATTAAAACATAGCAAAGGACTATTATACCCAACATTTCCAGCCTGATCTCACGAGGAAACGTAAGTATTTACGTTTTGTCAGTTTAGTGGCTAATTCGTACGAATTCGTACGAGTTCAGTCGTACGAAAATGTACGATTTTAAAAAGGAGGCGTGGCACCTAACCCCACCCCCTAACCCCAACCGTCATTGGGTGATGGGCAAATCGTACTAATTTGTACGAATTAGATCGTACGAATTCATACGAATTAGCCACTAATCAAAAAGTTACGAATTGGCCGTGAGATAGCGTTGACATTTCTTACAACAGGTTCAATTCTGATGTCAGGAAAAAAATCTTTGTCATCTGGGATAAAAAAATCCTGACTATAACTCTCAAGCAGTGTTTTTTCATTTTCATTTAACATCACATTCAATTTATCTAAAAGTTTCTTTGCAAACCTAACTGATCGTATTCCCATACATTTAGCAATATTCGTGGCATCACTCAGTCCAGTACCTGCTTTGTCAACAATGTCTCTCAATTGTAACATTTTTTTGGACACTAATATATGTCCATCAGTCCTGGAGTGTCATCTCCTGACACATCTAAGCGACCCCCAAAAACCACTGGCTCTTCAAGTAGCCAGAAGAGTGGTATAGTGGTCTCTGACCATTTGTGCTTGAACATACTCCATACTTTAAAAACGGTTTTGTAAAAAGATGGCAGTCCAGTTAAATCCAAGCGTTCACAATCCATTAAAAAAAGAACTGTATGAAGTTTCAGTTTGTTCACCCCACATAAAACACTTTGTGCCAGAGGCCTCCACACAAGACTTTTGGGCCCAAACAATAGTCTCTGGATGAACTGCAGTCTATACGTTGCTCCTCTACTCACAAGATTAACCAAGCCTTGACCTCCTTCATTTCTTGGTAAGAAGAGAACACTTTGAGGGATCCAGTGTAAATTGTCCCAGAAATAATTTACCATCTCTCTTTGAAGTTTTGGTAGTAAACCAATAGGGGGGGCTACACACGCCAGATTGTGCCATATAGAGGATCCCACCAAGTTGTTAATTATAAGTGTGCGGCCTCTATACGATAACTGTGGAAGTAGCCATTTCCATTTTTGTAAAAGTCCTTGGATTTTCTCAAGCATACCATCCCAGTTTTTTTGAACACAGCCATCTTCACCTAAAAAAATCCCAAGGTATTTCAGGCCACTTTTCTTCCATGTTAAACCTCCAGGTAACTTGGGAGGGACACCGCTCCAGCTACCCATAAGCAGGGCTTCACTCTTTTCCCAGTTGATTTTAGCAGAGGATATCGTCTTAAAATCACCTACAATAAAATCCAATTTTTAAATATCTTCCGCATTTGATATAAAAACAATAACATCATCAGCATAAGCAGAAAGATGCAAAGAAACGTTACAATGAGGAATACAAATACCCTTTATCTCAGACCTTAATTTATTTAGCAAAGGTTCGATAGCCACTGTGTACAACATCCCCGACATAGCACACCCCTGTCTAACTCCTCTCTGTACTTTAAAAGGAGCACTTAGACCACCATTGACTTTTAATACACTTTGAATGTCACTGTACATAACATTAATCATACTTATAAAAGCTGGGCTAAACACAAAAATTTCTAAAACCTTTTTTAAATATGCATGTTCTATACGGTCAAATGCTTTCTCTTGGTCTAAAGAGATCATTCCACAATTGATACCAAATAACTTTGTTGCTTCTAAAACATCTCTGACCAAATAAATATTGTCAAAAATTGATCTATTCGGTATACAATAATTTTGATCTGGGTGTATTACTTGACCTATTACCTTGCTTAATCGTGTGGCTAATGCCTTTGACAATATCTTATAATCAGTGCACAAAAGTGATACTGGTCTCCAATTACTTATTTTTTGCAAGTCTCCTTTTTTTGGTAACAAAGTAATTACAGCTCTTCTGCAGCTTAATGGGAGTAAACCTTTATTCAAACTGTCATTAAGAACTAAAAACACATCATCACCTATTACTGACCATAAAGTTTTATAAAAATCTACTGGAATTCCATCAATACCTGGAGTCTTTCCACTTTCCATACTCATTAACGCTGTGTATAATTCATTTTGTGACAATGACAGCTCAAGCATAGCATTAGAATCTTCATCAATCTTTGGAAGATCTTTAAAAAAATGTGAATCTTCTACTTTTTGTATCGTTTCGGATTTATATAATTCTGAATAAAAAATAACAGCATGTTTACGTATTTCACTGGATTCAACAAATTCTTCTCCTGCATCATTTTTTAGTGAATGAATAATTCTACTTTGGCCATTTTTCCGTTCTAGACTAAAAAAAAACTTAGAAGGGAGCATCCATTTGTGTAATGTTTTGAAAACGTGAACGAATTAATGCTCCTTGTGCTTTTACTCCTAAAAGATCAGCAAGCAAGTCTTTTTTTGATTTCTGGATTTCAGATTCATCACTACTTGTAGCTGTTGTTGTATTAAACAGATCTGTTATTTCATCCTCTAATTTTTTCATTGACTCAATAATTCCTTTAGTGACATTAAAAGTGTATTCTTGGCATAATTGTTTAATTTGAATCTTGCCATAATCCCACCATTGTTGCAGTTAAGAATAAAGATATTTTTGTTCTTTAAAATTCCTCCAAAAAAAAAGAAAAGATATCAATAAATTTCTCATCTTTTAAAGGGGACGTATTAAAATGCCAATAAGCACTTCTAATCTTTACAGAATTAACAATTATATTACAAATAACAGAACAGTGATCTGAAAAACCAACAGGAATTATTTTACAATCTTTGATGCAATTTGCTTGAAAATTAAAAATATAAAATCTGTCAAGCCTTGCCATTGAAATAAAATTATTTCTTACTATGTGCCCAAGTGTACTGTCTATTTTTATGATGTACATTCCTCCAAACATCACATAAATCAAACATTCTTATTAATTGTGTAAGCACTTTTTGTGAAGTAGTATGTGGTTCCAAGTGATTTCGATCTAACTTATCATTCTCTGTGCAGTTAAAGTCTCTACCTAAAATTAAAAACTCTTCTGATTTTATATCTTTGAGTACAGCACTAAAAGCATTAAAGAAATCTATTATTTCATCTCCTTTTGAAGGAGCATAAATATTTTAAAAAGTCATTAAAACATTCTCAATTTTTACTTTAATTTTTAAAAAACGTCCTTTGACTATTTCTTTCTCTTCACATAAAATTGGTGATAACTGCTTTGAAAACACAATAGCTACACCTCCACTATTAGGACATATGACTCAAAAATACTTGGCCATCCCATTCTTTTTTCCAGTCTATTTCATTAAATAAATCACTATGAGACTCTTGAACAAAGGTAACATCAATACGTTTTAACTTTATATACTCAAACAGACACATTCTTTTTTGACTGCTTCTAGCACCATTCAAATTGAGAGTTCCAATCTTAATGTCTCTCATAAATGATGAAAAAATAGATACAGTCAAAAAAAGAAGAAAAACTTTAGCTAAAAAGGCATTACACCATTTCCTGTTCTTCATCTTCACGCATTTGTTTTCTAATTTTAATCACAAATTTTCTAAGCCGGTAAACTTCTTGATCACAAAAAGCACCTTCCTTTGTGCACCTTTTTACATCTCTTATGAAAGCAGATCTATCTGGAAAATAGTCTTCCGCTTCAATACCTCGCAGTCCTTTTGTTTCTCTTAAAAACTTAGTTAGTTGTTCAGTGTTGTAAACCACTGGCTGTTCTTCATCCTCAGTTTGTGAAAAAAAGAACAGCCTGAAATATTGGAATCCGAAGAATCACTGTCAATGTCTGATACTGCACTTTCAGTCTCACTTTTGTCTTTTTTTGCCTGTTTTTTTACCTTCTTACCTCTGCCTTTTTTTCTTTTAGATGGAACTTTAAAAAATGCCTCAGTTTTCATTTCCACTTCATTACCAGCCTCATTGATTTCACCAGTGATTGGTATATTCTCTGTCAATATTGTCCTAAAGATGTTACCGTTTATATCGTCTATCTCAGAATTACCAGTAGCACATACAGCAGAAGGCCCAGCATCAATTTCAGCCATAGTCAGTCTATTTGATTCAGACTCTACTGCCACCTCAGAGACTGAACCATCAGCAGAAGATGCCACAGTCGGTGTAATCTCAGAAACACTACTCTGAGCAGGATCAACTCCATCTGTACAATTTCGGACCAAATGCCCAAATTTTCCACAGCCAAAACACTTCATTACACTCTCTGAAGTAGCATAAATTGTGTAGTTAAAGCCCTCTACTTTAACACTGAAAGACAGATTTAACTCGTCTGTGTTGTCTTTCAACACCATGTAAACTTGTCTCCTAAAAGACACTACATGTTTAAGTAAAGGTGATTTGCAACCAAGTGCTATTTTTCGGATAGGTGAAACTATACTCCCAAAAGCAGACAGTTCTTTTGTGATGCAAGCATCAGAAACAAAAGGAGGGACGTTCGACACTATTATCCTCTTAGACGGACTACTGAGCGGCAGCACAGGTGTAAGCTCCTCTTTCACTATGACTCCGCTTTGCACAACTTCGTTAACTTTATCGATCGAGTTCAAGAACAAACGATCGCGTTGTTCATTCTGGACGCAGAGACTACAGAATCACAACCTACTACATTCCCAACCGCTAAAACACATTCCTCCACACTAGCCCTGCACATCACTTTAACTCTGTGACGCCTAGTTAAAGCATCACAACTACCTGACGAAGTCATGCTTCCCGGCAGTAATACGCCGGGAGCAAACTCCCACAGCGTTTATTAACAACAAGTTTTAAATACTAACAATACACACACACACAAAACTAACGAAACAAACAAACACATAAAGAGATAGAAAGTTAGAAATAGATCGCACCCACTCACCAAACGCACCTCTCACACCCGCTGTCTCACACACCCTCGCATTCACTCCACACACGCACGCGCAGAGAGAGAGAGTGTGTGTGGTGTGTGTGTGTGAGAGAGAGAGACTTTTGACTTTCACAACACCTTTAATTAACATTAAAATTCTTTGAATACACCATCCAAAAAGTTAAAAAACATTACTTTTTTTTTTTTTTTATAGATTTTTTTTTTTTTTAAACAAACATTTACCAATTAAACACTAATTTTCCTGAATCACACACAGTCACCAAGACCCCTCCAATACCCCATTTCCATTCAAAATACAGAATATTATTGACATGCTTGTAATATGTATAGTCAATCACCACTCGTGACTCAACTAGAGATTTAAACAAAGCAATTATGTTTACATTTTCACCGGAATTTTTACATTGATGCGATTTTAAAATTACAAGTTTAGCTTGTCCAATTAAAAAATTGATAAGTGTGTGTTGTTGACGAGACTTCTTATATCTGCAACCAAAAATGAATAGACTTTTAGAAAAAATAAAACCTAATCTTATAATAATTTTCTCTAATAATCCAAGCAATGGTTCAAGTCTGACACACTCACAAAACATATGAAAGACATTGTCGAGAATGTTACAAAAAGGACATACTGGTACAACAGTGTCATTAATCTTGGACACAAAGGAATTTTGAGGCTATATTACAATGCAGTACCCTCCACTGAATGTCCCCACATCTTTTGGAGGTAGGAGACTTATAAAATAACCTCCAAGACGGATGGATATCAGTGGAAACAGAAAGCCAAGACCTCCATTTAGTGTCTGGTCTTTGCGACAACTGACCCATTTGTGAAGCTTTCACACACATATGGTATAACACCTTTTTCTCGATGCCATTTAAATCCATTGCACCATATCCTTTCAACAATTTTGTCTGGTTGTTCTCATCAGATTCCCAATCTTTAAAAACAACTTTAAAAACAGGAAAAGGCTGAGGGATTAATCCACACCGTAGAACATTATTAATAAAATCAGTAAAACTCTGTGGAAAAGCTGCCTTAATGTACTTCATCAGACCTTCTACAATTCTTAATGAATTTATCCCAGTTTGATTGCCAACTACATGTGCAGGTTTCCACTGTCTACCATTTAGATCAATTAAATCGATGACTTTTGTTAAGCCAGCATTCAGACATTTAGTAACTAAAGAAGATGGCACATTGTCTAACTCAAAAAGTGGATTGAAAAAAAGAGGTTCCAAAACACCATAATGGTCAACTTCATGTCTCAAAATTTTAAAACAACTCCAGAACTTAATCAATCCCAGATAAAACCTAAAAGGCAATGATTGCACTTTCTTCAGGAGATTCTTCTTCATTAAAAACAACTGTTTTTCTAGACCAAACCCACCAATTTTTTTCAGTATATATGATCCAAACACAACCCAAGGCGCAGGTTCAGAATTGTACAAAAGTTTTTGCAGTGACTGTAGCCTCATTGCCAAAACCTTAGACTCTAGGTGTATAAGCCCTTGACCACCCTCTGCCACAGGTAGGTAAAGGACACCTGGAGGAAGCCAATGGTAGCCATCCCCAAAAAAATTAACAAATGCTTTTTGTACTCTAGAAAGTAATTCTTTCGGCGGATCCAAAACAGTAAATTTGTGCCATAGCATAGAAGCTGCTAAATTATTAATGACCAAACATCTCCCCCTAAAAGAGAGGTGTGGAAGAATCCATCGCCACTTAAGAATCCTTAAAATCACCTTGTCTGCTAGCCCTTGCCAGTTCTGTTCTGTATATTCATTTGTCCCAAAAATATATTCCATGGATTCTGAACCCATCTCTGGCCCAGCTTTGCTGAGGTAAACTAGGAGGTCCTGCATCCTGCCAGTCACCCAACAATAAGGATGCACATTTCTCCCAATTAATACATACTGATGAGGCTTGCTGATATTTGTTTAGAGAGGAAGTTAAAATCGACACATCTTTTGAATCTTTTATAACTATTGTTACATCATCAGCATAAGCTGTAAGTTTAACTGAATCTACAGAAGGGTTATTAGGAATATCAAAACCGCTTAGTTGCCTCCTGAGTGATACTAATAAAGGTTTAATAGAAATCGCATATAAAAGGCCAGAAAGAGGACACCCTTGCCTTATTCCTCTGGTTACAGGAAAGGGCCTAGTTAGTGAAACATTTATCTTCAGCATGCTAAAAATTTCATTGTACAACATCTTAACGAGAGACACAAAATAAGGGCCAAAACCAAAAGCTTCTAGTGTTTTAAATAAATACTGGTGATCAACTCGATCAAAAGCTTTTTCTTGATCCATGTTGTGCATTTTGGCCACAGTAATCATATCTCTCATCAAAAAGAGATTATCAAAAATTGTCCTTTTCGGAACACAAAAAGTTTGGTCCGTGTGAATAACTGAGGCCATATATTGCTTAAGTCTGTTGGTCAGAGATTTAGATAATATTTTAAAATCTACACATATTAGTGATACTGGCCGCCAGTTCTTTAAACATCCCAGGTCTCCCTTTTTAGGGATCAAAGTCAGAATTGCCCTTCTACTGCTCAGAGGAAGGGTGCCTTGATGAATGCATTCAAGAAAAACTTCATACATGTCCTGACCCAATAGTTCCCAGAATGTCTTGAAAAATTCCGCTGTGAGTCCATCCAGACCAGGTGACTTCCCCGAACACATTTCTTGGATAGCTTGTGAAAGCTCTCCAAAAGTCAAAGGGTTATCCAAGTCATTTTTTCCTTCTTCTGATAATTTAGATACCTCCTTTAACAATGAATTGACTGCTGTGTCATCACATAATTCTGAACAATATAAATCCTCATAAAATGAAAGGGTATACGATTGAATCTCCCGTTGATCAGTTATCACGCCTCCTCCTGGAATTTTCAACTGATGAAACCTTTTCTGTTCCCTTGGTTTCTTTTCAAGACCAAAAAAGAAAGATGTGGGAGCATCCATATCATTCAGTTGTGTAAACCTTGTCCTCAAAAAAGCATCTTTTCCTTTTTCCTCCAATAGATTTTTTAAAAGAAGTTTATCATTTGCAACAGAGTCAGTAAAAGTTGAGTTGTTGGTACAGTCAATACTTTGCCCAAGTATAGCTTGTTTGAGGGACTTCAATCTTGTTTTGAGCATTCCCGCATTATGTGCAGTGTACTGTTGGCAAAATGACTTAATTTGTGTTTTTCCAACATCCCACCATTAACTCAGAGACTAAAAATTACTTCTCTCCTCTCTCCAAGCATTCCAGAAAAGATTGAAAGATTGAATAAAAGTGCAGTCCTGCAATAATCTATTATTAAAATGCCAATGTAATTTAAAAGATTTAGAAAGAGAAACCGATACAACAACTGATACATAGTGATGATCAGACAAGAAGGATGGTGCAATTGAGCTATTATAAAACCTACCCCTAATGCCCTTTTCAACATAAAATCTATCAAGCCATGCCCATGAAATATTATTTGAATTATTTTTTAACCATGTGTCCTGTCTGACTCCGGGAAAAGCTTCCCTCCACACATCAACTAACTTATGTTCATAAATTAATTTTTTTAAACTTTCAGCAGAAGAATTGTGAGGTTCATTGTGATTCCTGTCCAGATGTGAATCGATAGTGCAATTAAAATCCCCTCCAAGTACAATCATATTCCCCCGAGGACACTGTAATATAGCATCAGAAAGTGTTTGGAAAAAAGAAACACGATCATGTCCAACAGTTGGTGCATATACATTAATAAAGGAGAAATAGACATCCCCTATACCAATATCAGTTCTCAATATCCGACCGGGTATTATTTCTATTGCATTTGATTGCATACTGATATGTGGTGAAAAAAGAAATGCAACACCAGTACTAAGGTTTGAGCCATGGCTTAGTAAAACATTTCCTTTCCATCCACTATGCCACTGTGCTTGATTTTGTTGGTCTGTATGCGTTTCTTGCAAGAAAATAACGTCAGCCTTTTTGAGCCGTAGATAATCAAATAAAGCAACTCTCTTCTTAGTGCTCCGACAAACGTTAACATTAAGGGTCGCAATGTTTAAGGTTGTCATGGCAAAAAGAATGCAAAAAATAAAATATATTATCTTACACATTAGTCCTGTTTGTTTTTCTCTCAATCCAAATTATCAATCATTTTTCTAACAGTAGTGACATGTTTCCTTAATCTGAATCTTTTTAGTTTATCAAGCTCATCTAATGATGCTTTTCTCATAGCAACAGCACAGGATTCCACAAACAGTTGTAAATCTGGGAAATACTTCTCTAGTTTTGGCCTTCTTTGATTAAAGGTATCATCAAGAAAATTGTTAAGTTCTTGTACTGTGTAATAAGATGGCTTCATTTGCGAATTGTGTTTTTTTCCCAACACGACTTTCTTTTGAACTGTCATCAACAAGATCCATTACATAAGATCCCTCACTATCGTAATTAATGTCAATAGACTGAGCCTCACAACCCTCGGACAGTTGATCAGCTTCAGCCAGTACCAGGCCATCAGTCTCTCGCGAGTCGCAAGGCTCTCCATCTCCCCCGAGTCCGTTCGGCTCTGCGGGGTGCTCTGAGTCGTTGTTTCTAGCAGCAGCGGTTCCACCGCTCGCCGCGCTGCGCACTTCAGCGCATACGTCAGTGTTCGGCGAACACTCTCCTGCATTCTCATTCGCTGCATCCACTGTGGGATTTTCATTGTCTTTTAACAATGAATCTGATTCAGCCCGCTCGTCAGTTTTATTACTGTCATTCTGGTTTTCATTTTCCGTGCCAACTTGCTCCGCGATTGCGGTCGGCTCAGTCTCATTCACATTTACATTTTGGTTTGTCATCTTATTATTCGTACATCTCAATTTTGTGTGGCCGTAAACCCCACAAGAGAAGCATTTTATTGACTCTGTGCTAGGGGTGTAACGATACTTCGAACCGAACCGAAATATCGCGATACACCAACCACGATACGAATCGCGAAACTCTCGTGGCGTACCGCGATACTCTCACGCCCCCTGCTGCCCATTGTTGAGGTTGACGTCACTTGTCTCTAAGTAATTAAACCAAATTTAAGCACATATTTATTTGATCACATTTGATTAAATTGTATTAGTAATGAGGTTTTGTTCTAAATATTATATTCTAAAGTTAGTATTTTCCAAGTCCATGTCATGTCTTGTGAGTGCGCGATCACTCGATTACTGCATGGTTTCCGCTACATTCATTCTTCCATGGCAGGGCGCCACACCAAAATTCACCCCGCCACTGACTGATGCTTGCGCGCTGATTTTCTCTGTTGGTGCACGGGATTCTTGCGTGCCCTCGTGTATACTCTGCTCAAGTGAGCTTTCAAAAACACGCAGCTGAATTGCGATTTAGTGTGTTTACGCATCAGTAACTGACTGACAGGTGCATGCAGCGTGTGAGGCTGGCAAATACGACCGCTTTCAGTTAAGATGAACACAGTTTCCATAATTATACTTTATAGATAATAGATAATGCTTTATAATACTTTAAAATGTATAGATGAGGTTATCTTGATGGAGTTTATAGACGTTTCACTTTACTTCAGGGAGCATTTATGCCGCTCGGGTCTATTGGAGACATTCATAAATATTTCTAGCAAATCTAATGAAGGTTGGAGACATACATGTTACATAAACACACTAAGGAGCACTTGAGCGGAGTATATATGGGGGCACGCAGGAGTTTTGTGCATGGACGGAGAGAATAGGCGCGCAGGCAATATATTGACATTGCAGTTTTCAGCGCCGTGCACTGCATTCTTCCCTATACTGAACTGTAGAATAAAATAAATACAAATATGACGTTCACCTCTTACCTGATGTCTTTAACAATACATTTTCTACGTGTTTGCAAAATGGAAGTCATAAGACATCTTCCCTATCCACCTTACTCTGAAAAAAAGAGTGAACTTGAGGAGGTATAGCTCAATGTAACGGGAAATAGCCAACAATAGCTGAGCCAAAAACTAACAAACAAATCAATAAAAATAAAAATGTACAAAAATCACAAAAATATCTCAGAGTGGGCAAAAGTAATGCGAAATAATTTTGCCCAAACGAAAGTTAAGCAAAAACAACGAAAATCATAATCATGTTGACAAAATACACGAAAAACGAGATCAAAGGAAGATGCGCTCTTCTCCGCTTTTCCTGACGGTCTTTTTATATCCCCGCGCCACGACGCCCAGTGATGATAGATCGGTCTCCTGACCAATCATCTGTCGTGAAGGTGGACATACAGAAATGACAGGCACGGAGAGAGAGAGAGTGAGAGATAGAGAGAGAGTGAGAGCGAACGGGAGGCTAAAATACAACCAGCTAGAACCGTAACATTAGTTTCAGACAAAACTGCAGTGTATTCTCTTTGCTTGCGCGCCGATTTCCTCTGTTCGTGCGCAAAACTTCTTGCACGCCCTCAAATATACACGCTCAAGTGCAGATCTTTATGTGGGCTTTCAAATAACCGCTGCTGAAGTGCGATTTAGTGCGTTTTTGTGCGTTTTGCGACATTAACGCGTCCTGGGGTGGAGTGAGGCGGCTATAGACTCCAGCAAGATAAAGTCATTGTATGCAGAGCCATTGACATTTATCAGTTAAGTATAATTATGGAAACTGTGTTCATCTTAACTGAAATTAACTGAAATATTTCATATGTTCTTAGAGAGGACAAGCCTGTTTCTCTTTCACTAGTCTACACTGCAGTTATTTATTTAATTTGAGTTTACTTTCTTAAGATGGCTGCACTAAAGAGAATTGTTTTTTCTGACTAGTCTATATTGGAGGTATTTATTTAATGTTCGTTGTTTACTCCGGTATCCTGACTGTACTAAAATGTGATGGCAAAGTTAATAAAGGAAATGTTTAGTTGTTCTTGTTATTAAGTGAATCTATTGTTCCTTAGCATTGCTGTTAAGATGACATCAACCCTAACCCCACAGCAAACAGAAACCAAACCGAACCGAACCGTGGCTCCAAAACCGTGAACCGAACCGTGCCTTTGGTGTATCGTTACACCCCTACTCTGTGCTGATAAAAATTGTGTAATCCTTACCAGCCAGAGTCAATTTCGCAGAGATGTCTAAGTGTTGGAATTCAGCATTCAAAATGATAGCGGTTTGACATCTAAAAGACATAATATGCTTTAATTCTGGATTTTTTACCCCAAGTGGGATTATTTTAATTGGCATTACAATTTTGCCATAGCGGCTAAGTAACCGCTCGAGAGATTCATTCAAGATGAATGGAGGCACATTGGAGAGAGTTACCTTTTTTGAAGGGCTCGACAGCGGTAACACAGGTAAAAAAAGTGTCGCCAACAGACAGTCCGGCCTCAACTAAGTGATTAACCATAGACTCTTGCTTCAAAAACACAACAACAGCTTTGTTCATTCTGGATGCTGATAATATATTCCTGGCGCCTATTTCTGCGCTTATAGCTGTCAAACAATCCATGGTGATTGATTCATCCGGTATGCATTTACAACCATGTCGGGCCGTTAAAGAAGCAAACCCATCTGAATCTGCCGGCATGTTCTCGATCACTAGATAATTAAATGTTATAAACTAAATCTCACTTTTAGAAAAAGAGAAGGGAAAATGAATGAAAACTCACTCAAACAAGCCGCCAGTTGCTCAAACGCTCACGCAGCCCTCCCAGTTACTCCGTACATCCGCACATGCGCGCACACACACACAGAGACAGACAGAGAGAGAGAGAGGGAGAGAGAAAGAGAGAGAGAGAGTGTGAGAGTGTGTGTGTGTGTGTGTGTGTGAGAGAGAGAGAGATTTTAGCAAACTTTATTTTGTCTTTTTTTTCTTTTCTTTTTTTAAAGGAATTAAAATACAATCAGTATAAGATCATTGAGAAAACAAAAAACAAACATTTTACATATTTTTTTTCTTTTAAAACAATTCAGAAAAAGATAAATTTTCTCCTATAACAGTACAGATCTTTCCATCTGAATCCCAGATATCTTTAAAACTTTCAATATTTTCCATCAATCTATAATAATTAAATTCTAGACTTATTCTAGCCCTTATTATACATTTAAAAAACAACAGAACATCTAAATCAATACTTTGTTCTATTTTTTTCTTTCTTGTTATGTAAATTGTTATTTTCGCTTGTCCTAACAAATAATTTAACATTTTACAAACATTCTTCTTTTTTTTCCCAATTTTCACTCCAAAAATAAAACAAACATCAGAGAATGTTTCTCCAAACAAAACAAACAATTCCTTTAAAAACTCAAATAATGAAAACAACCGTTCACATTTAAGAAAACAATGGAAAATTGTCTCTCTACAATTACATAAAGGACATAAATCTGTAACATCAGAGTTTAAAATAGACACAAAAGTATTTACAGGAACAATACCATGGAGTATTCTCCATTGAATATCTCCAACCCGTTTTGTCAATGGTGGCTTATAAATTGCTTCCCATACTGGCATTATTTCATTTTTAACTTTCAAAAATTTTCTCCAAGGTGTATCAATCCTATTCTTTAGTTTTCCTTTATTTAACACTTTAACACAGAAAGAATAAATACATTTTCCACCAACAGAATTAAACACTGTGAAGCGAACATCACTTTTAAAAATCCAGTATAAATATTGAAGGTCCTCTTCATCCATTTTTTGTCTTACACATATTTTCGAAAAAAAATCAGTGCATTCAGGCAATTCGCTTCCTTTCATCCAGTTTTTGAGTTTTAACTTTTCTTCTTCTGATAAAGAGTCCCGAAAAACTGTTAGAAATTGTCCAACTTTCCTGGAAGAATGAATACCAAGTCTTTGTGCCACTGTTTTCACATTATTTAGATTTGGACCTGCTAACATTGCCAAATCTTTTACTTTTAAAACTCTAGTTTTGATGAAAATATCATTTAGTCCAACAAAATCATCTTTTTTGAAAACAATTCGTGATCCATGCACAATTGGTTCTTCTAATAACCAGAACAATGAGGAATTTTTTGTAAACATTTTTTCTCTTTCTACAAGACCCCAAGCTTTAAAAACACTGCAATAGAAGGGGAAAAAAACCTCTCACATTCAAAACATGGGTATCCAAAAGAAAAATTGTTTGTTTTAATCCCAAATTTCCAAACTGTTTTAAGATATGTTCAGTTAACACTCGCCATGGAACTTCCAATTTTCCATATAAAAACTTTTGTACAAATTGTATTCTAAACGCAGCTTTTCTGCTTACTAAGTGAACCAAACCTTGACCTCCTAATTCTTTTGATAAATATAAAATATTCTGTGGTATCCAATGCAATTGATTCCAAAAGAAGTCAACAAGCTTTCTCTGAACTTTTATTAATAAATCATCTGGAGGTTCTAAAACTGCTAATTTATGCCACAATATAGAGGCTACCAAATTATTAATAATCAAAGCTCTACCTCTATATGATAGACATGAGTGAAGCCATTTCCATTTTTTCAATTTTCCATCAACCATCTCTTCAATTCCAGTCCAATTTTTTTCCTCTATATAATCATTCCCTAAAAAAACACCCAAATATTTAAACCCTTCACTAACCCAGTTTAAACCACATGGTAATTTAGGTTTTTATCTCTCCAATCTCCTACTATCAAGCCTGAACTCTTTTTCCAATTAACCTTGGCAGATGAAATTTTACCAAATTCATTTACTATTAATGTAGTCTTCTCAACATCGTCTTGACATTTAATGATAACAAGGACATCATCTGCATAAGCAGAAGTACACACAGGTTTAAAATTATCATCAATATTTAACCCCATCAATTCATTACGTAATCTATTCAATAAAGGTTCAATGGCTAAAGTATATAGCATTCCTGATAAGGAGCAACCTTGTCTTATTCCCCTATTTACATCAAACGATGCACTTAAGCCACCATTGACCTTCAACATACTCTGAATACCTCCATAAAGAACTTTAATCTTATTTAAAAAAACAGAAGAGAAATTAAAAGTCTCCATTGTTCTCCATAAATATTCGTGTTCAACTCGATCAAAAGCCTTCTCTTGATCCATTGAAAAAAGGCCAAAATTAAAACCAAATAGTTTGGAAGTATGAATTAAATCTCTTATAAAATGTATGTTATCAAAAATTGACCTCCCTGGAACACAATAAGACTGATCACTGTGTATTATATAATTCATTGCATTCTTTAACCTATTAGCTAAGGTTTTAGACAGAGCCTTATAGTCAGCGCATAACAAAGCAACAGGTCTCCAATTTGCAATATCTCTCAAATCCCCTTTTTTTGGTAGCAATGTCAACACTGCTCTTCTGCAGCTTAAAAGGAGTTGGTCTTTAGCAAAACTCTCATTAAAAACTGCCAACAGATCTGAACCTATAATACTCCAAAAAGTTTTATAAAATTCTATAGGTATTCCGTCAATTCCTGGAGCTTTACCGCTGGCCATACTCATCACAGCTGAATGTAACTCAGATAAATTTAATGGTTGCTCAAGTGTAGCATTTATTTCAGCTGGCACTTCTGGAAGACCTTCAAAAAACTTGTTTGTAATATTTGGATTTTCTTGATACTCAGAAGCATATAAAACTGTATAAAAATCAATCGCTCTCTTCCGTATTTCAGCAGGCTCTGTCAAAACCTTTCCATTCTTATCCCACAATAAATGGATTATTCTACTTTGTCCATTTTTTTTCTCAAGACTAAAGAAAAAACTGGTTGATGTATCCATCTCATTAAAATTTTGAAAACGTGACCTTATAAGTGATCCTTGACCTTTAATTCCAAGAAGTTCTCCTAAAAAAACTTTTTTCTTTTTAATAGATTTTAAAATGTTTTGATCTCAAGTTGAATCACTTAACACTTGAAGTTTTATTATATCAGATTCGATTTCTTCTATTAATTTATCAGTGTTTCTAGAAGTATTAAGAGTAAATTGTTTACAAAATTGTTGAATGTTAATTTTCCCCACATCCCACCATTGCTGAATTGACTCAAAATTCTTTATATTACTTTTCCAATTATTCCAAAAATGCATAAAACTTTTTTTTTTTTAAATTATCATTTAATAAGGAAACATTCAAATGCCAGTATGCACTTTTCATTTTAATTGAATTTATAAAAACCACTCCACATACTAATCCATGATTTGAGAAACTAACTGGAGAGATAGCACATGATTTAAAAATCTGTAAATGATGTTTATAACAGTAAATTCTATCAATCCTAGCCATAGAGACACAATTTTCTCTGTAATGGGCCCAAGAATATTGTCTAAGATCTCTGTGCTTCTCGCGCCATACATCTGCTAAATCAAAAGCTTCAACAATACTTATTAGCTTGTTTCTTGAAGCCATATGGGTTTCAATGTGATTTCGGTCTAAATTATTTATTGTGCAATTAAAATCTCCAGCTAAAAAAAGAAAATCTTCAGAGTTACATCCTTCTAAAGTATTAATTAATTTTTCTAAAAAAATCATTCTTTCTCTTGCAATAACAGGAGCATATACATTTATGAAGATAATTTTTTTTTTCATATCTTGCAGTGACTTTAATTAATCTACCAACTATAACTTCCTCTACTTCATAGGACAAGGGTGAAAATGATCTTGAAAAAAGAATGGCCACGCCAGCACTGGTAGAGCTTTTATGACTCATTATAATAGTGCCATCCCATTCTTTTTGCCAATCAACCTAATTTTTAATACATGAATGGGTTTCTTGTACAAATGAAATGTCAATATTTTTTAATTTAATTAGTTCAAAAAAATAAGCTCTCTTTTTAACATCTCGTGCTCCATTTAAATTTAGTGAGGAAATCTTAAACTCAGCCATAATCAAAAGAGAAATGACTATTAAGAAAAAACTCACTACATAACTTTGCTTATTATTGTGATCCTTCCAAATCATCTTTTTTCATTTGTGTTTTCGTCTTTTGAACTAGTTTCCTGAGACGATATATTTCAGTCTCAGCAAGTCCATCTCCACCCACAATTTTCATCACGTCTCTAGCAGATTCTATAAAATTAGCAAGATTTGGAAAGAAATCTTCTACTACCACATTTCTTTTTCCCTTTGTTACTTGTAGAAACCTACGAAATTTGTCCAAGTCATACTTCTCCTCTTCTCTTAAATTCAACATTGCTTGTGTAGAGATTTCTTTTTCACTATCAGATTCTGATGAATATTCCAGCTCACTGCAAACACCTGTTTTAGTCATATCTTTGATCTCCATTTGTTCTTTGATGTGACTCTTTTTTGGATTTCTTTCATTATGAGCACTTTTTATTGCTTTTCGCTTAGTTTTTAGCAATTCTAGATTGGGTTCAGTAATTTCCATTAATTCTTGTTCCAGAACAACATCTTCAGCCTCTTTTATGCCTACTGTTGTTTCTCTAATGTCATTGTTCTTCTCTGTTGCATTGGGTTGTGCAGCATTTATCTCAACTTCACTTTCATCTTGTTCATTTTCATTTACATTAATTTCTGCAATCGAAGCATTGTTATTTTGAGTCTCAATTGTGTCTGCCTCTTTTTCTCTTACTTTCTCTTGACAAAATCTTGCCAAATGCCCGTCTTTTTTGCAGTTGAATCATTTCATTGTTTCAGTTGTGACAAAGATTACATAATCGAACCCATCGATCGTAAACTTAAATGAAAGATTAAGCTCTTCGTGTCCTTGTTTTAACACCATAAACACCTGTCGTTTAAACGACACAACGTGTTTCAACAGTGGTGATTTGCATCCTACCGGGATCTTTTTAAGCATAAAATGAAGCATGAAGCATAACCTTCCTCGCCGGATTTATAAGAGGAAAAACCACTGTATGTGCATCTTTCACTACAATACCTTGTTCTACAACCTTATTCACCTCATCTATTGAATCCAAAAAAAGAACCATCGCGTGATTCATTCTAGAAGCGGATTTTATGCTTTCATATCCAACTACTTGTCCGACCGCAAGGCTACATTCTTCCACAGAACAATCAACTCCGACCGGCACTTTGATTCCATGCCGTCGAGTTAGTTGTTCTAACCCTCCACTTTCCTTCACCCCGGCCATAATGGCCAAAAAAGAAACTAAAAAAAATATATTAACTTCAAACCAATTTTCCAAAGTAAAATAAGCAATAAACTAACCGTGAAAGTTGGGAAAAACACAGTCGCTCTCACAGCCACGCTTCACCCGCTCCACAAACGCACACACATGCGCACGAGAGAGAGAGAGAGAGAGAGAGAGAGAGAGAGTGTGTGTGTGTGTGTGTGTGTTCAACATTTACATTAATGAATTAGCAGTCAGTTGTAACAGTCTGCAGCCGCCGGACTCACTATACAAGACAGAAACATCAAGTTTCTGCTGTACGCAGATGATCTGGTGCTGCTGTCCTCCACCCCACAGGGACTACAGCAGCACCTGGACCTGATGGAAACCTACTGCCAGAACTGGGCCCTGGCAGTAAACCTTAACAAGACTAACATTATGGTCTTTCAGAAGAAGCCCCGATGTCAGAAACACAGACACCAGTTCCATCTAGGCAGCACCGCCCTAGAGCACACGATGCAGTACACTTACCTCGGCCTGATCATCACTGCATCAGGGAGTTTCAGTATGGCAGTGAATGCTCTCAAAGATAAAGCTCGAAGAGCTCTATATGCCATTAAGAAAAAATTCCAAAATACTGAAATTCCAATTCGTATTTGGTGTAAAACATTTGACGGTATAGTTCAGCCCATTGCCCTGTATGGAAGTGAGGTATGGGGTCCACTCAATGATCAGAGCTACACTAGATGGGACAGACATCCAGCAGAAGCTCTACACACAGAGTTCTGCCGAATGATCTTAAAATGACAAAGAACAACACCCAATAATGCATGTAGGGCGGAATTAGGCAGATTTTCATTGATTATTAATATACAAAAAAGATCCCTTAAATTCTGGATGCATCTGAAATCAAGTCCCACAGAATCGCTGCATTTCAAAGCTTTTCAAAGCCAAGAACTGAACCCTGAAACGAGTGCCCTGAGCCAGCTGGTGCTGAGACTGACTGACATGATCAACTGTACTGACTACCAGACCAGCACTGCTTCTCACACAAACATCAGAATAAATCACATTATCAAACAATCTAAAAATACATATCTGGAACATTGGCTTGAAGAAACTAAAACACAAAGTAAATTGAAACTCTATCGAACAATAAAATCAAATTATGAATTAGAAGAATATCTGTACAATGTTAGAGACACAAAGCAGAGGCAGATCCTGACCAAATACCGACTCAGTGAACACAGTCTGGCCATCGAGACCGGCAGACACAGAAAGAGCTGGAAACCCACAGAACAAAAGGCGTGTGTTCACTGTACAGGCGAGATCGAGACGGAGGTGCACTTTCTCCTTCACTGCCAACACTTTAAATCAACCCGAGACACATATTTCAACAAACTCACAAACTACAGAGAGAACTTTCTAAACATGACCGAAGAGGAACAAATGAAAATGATTCTAGCAGAGGGACAGACAGCAGCACTGGCTGCCAGATATGTGTGGATGTGCCACAGCCTGAGAGACAGTAGATAAACTCATTCATGTGTGTGTGTGTATGTGTGTGTCATGTGTGTATTGCTGTATGCTTCTTTTCTGTCTGCCACAGTGACCCTTTTGTCTGTGTGTGTGTGTTTTTATGTTAAACTCTGTGGTCTGAAATGTTCACATGTTCTTATTTCTTACATTGTCTATTTCAGTTTAAATTATTAAGATATTTTGTTTCTATTCTTCATCTTGATGTTATTGTAGTTTTATATTTGGCTTCCTACTTTAAGCTTTAGCAATATTGTATCATTTACAGTCATGCTAATAAAGCAATATTGAATTGAATTGAGTGTGTGTGTGTGAGACAGTGTGTGTGTGTGTGTGTGTGTGTGTGTGTGTATGTGTGTGTGTGTGATGTATGTGGTTGTGTGTGTGTGTGTGTGCGTGTGTCTGTCTGTGTGTGATGTATGTGTGTGTGTGTGTGTGTGTGTGTGTGTGTGTGTGTGTGTGTGTGTGTGTGTGTGTGATGTATGTGTGCGGTATATGTGTGTGATGTATGTGTGTGTGTGTGTGTGTGATGTGTGTGTGTATGTGTGCGTGTGTGTATGTGTGGTGTGTGTGTGTTTGTGTGTATGTGTGGTGTGTGTGTGTGTGTGATGTGTGTGTGTATGTGTGTGTATGTGTGGTGTGTATGTGTGTGTGTGTGTAGTCCTACATTTGCGCGGTCCTGCTGTAATCCTCGTGTCTCCTCCATGATCCAGACTGTAAACACACACAGATGGAGAGAATGAGCTGTTGATTTTCATCTTCAGATAATAAGCTAAAGCTAGCACTGAGCTGCTCAGCTACACGCTCCAAACTCTTCAGCTAAAACACACAACACTTGTTGGTTCCAGCCAGGATGCACAATGAATCTAACACAGTGCGTTCTGTTACTGTGATGTTGGTGAAGCGAGCGCAGATACTGCTCATGTTGATGGAGACCCCCTGCTGCAACATTCATTTATTACAGTGATGACACTTAGCTTCGCCATCGCTCTTCAGCACATGCAGCCTTTGAGCACATGTTGCAGTCCATCTCTAAACTATGTTCAGATTTTTAAAGCTGCTCACCAGCGCAGAAGTTCCTGACAGATTACCAAGTGAACAAATACACGTGTGTGCAGAGAGAAGAGGAATCCAGATGTTCATTTTAGAACAAGAGTCTGAACATTAATCTAAGTGTCTGATTCCAGAATCTGAATCCATGTTCAATCCCCAACCCTATTCCTGACCTGATATTGGAGGATTCTTCAGCAGAAATGGAGGAAGAAGTTTCTCTGCTCAGCTCAAATACAGCTGAAACTGTACAGTGTGTCCCGCTTAATGTCACAACTGAGCCAATACACTCAAACATTTACAGATCAGATTCATTTCAGACTCCATTATTTGCTCTTCATAGACATGACTGTAATACTCTACAAGCTGTATCTACTGTCTGTCCTCACCCCATAACCCTCACAGAAAACTGAAGATCAGAAAAGAGCTTTTTACTGTCTTTTAAAAGCCATTCAGTGTAAAAGCACAAGGGCAGTGATGCTCCACATACTTGAGTTTGTCCAGTGTGTAGTTTGGATCCTCCAGTTGTTCAGAGAGCAGCTTGACTCCTGAATCTCCTGGATGATTGTAGCTCAGATCCAGCTCTCTCAGGTGTGAGGGGTTTGAAGTCAGAGCTGAAGACAGAAAACCACAGCCTTCCTCTGTCACCATACAGCCAGACAATCTACAAACACAGCAAGAGTCCACATCACACAGTTGGACAATCACACATCTCTTTGTGTTGTGAAGATGCTGACTGCTGTTTCTGCTCATGTGAACAGCAGTGATGAAAACACACATCCTGATGACCTCTCCTTAGTGATCAAGCCCTGAGATCAGCAAACACACTCACACACTCAACAAGGACTCCAAATCATCTGTAGAACTGTACAGAGCCAAGACATTGTTCATAACACATCACATTCATAATACATCACATGCTGTGAGGAATAAGACACACTTGACCTCAGAAGATCATCTTAAAGTCATGTAGAAAACACAACAGGAAATGAGCTGATTTCAGCATTTAGATTTGATTATGTTGTGGACTAAAACAAAATGAGCTCAAACAAACAAGCCCACTCTCTTAATATATTTGTCTCCTGCCTGACGGTCACATTCACACTGATGGACCATTAGGGGACTTTTATTCTGTCAGGTGAGAATCACATCAATGTTCATGTCACGATCACCGGCGATCTAACAACCAGAGATTGCTGGTAAACCCTCACATTCACATGAACTACAAATCCGCCATGTTATGGACTACATATTCTGTCATGCAACACACACACACACACCTGCTCCAAGTCACCAGTGATTGCAAACATTCACACAGCTGAAGCTGCTCACAGACTGATGACTTGGACTATAAGAACAGCACAAACACACACAATGTTGCTGAGTCTTGTTATCTGTTTTGTGACATTACAACACGGTTCCCCTTCAGAAGGGGAACTTCAATGCTATGTGGAAACTTCCACTATGGGGATTTCATTCAGAAAGCCAATCATCTGAAAGAGTATGTAAACGGGCCAATGAAATGCCAATGAGTTGGCAGCTTCAGCTTGCGCACCTGATGCTCGTTGCAATTAATCTTGCTATATGAGCACATGTGCGAGCAAAGCCAAAGCATCATTTTCACTTCAGAGACTTCAACAGCCTTCTGAGAGAGTCGGTGAGGGTTCCTCCAGCTGAGTTTCAGACAGAGAGTGAACGAGAGCAATCTCCCGGTCCAGAGTGTGTGACACGCAGCGGCAGATGGTCGAGCTGGGGTTCTCCCTTGCCTGGCGTCCTTTGGGTCCGGTCCTCCAGAGCGGTATGTATTGTTGCGAATTTCCTAAAAGAGCAACACGGTCGTGCAGCGCGTCTTTTTCAAGACGTCGCTCCGACTGTGCGTTTCTGGATGCGGTGGTTTCCTGTCCTCGGATGATGGGCACGAGCACTGCGTTTCATGTCTGGGGGTCCAGCATGTTACCTCTCACTCCTCCACGCGCTCCATCCAAGCTTCGAGTGAGAGAAGCACTCCATCCTCGGATGGCCGCCCTCTCACTTGATGACACCGAGGCTCAGATGTCCACCGCTGCATCGGAGGTTGGGCTGTCATGGTCTGATGAAGGATTCCCCCCCCCTCTCCGCTCCCTCCTCTCGGGAGTGAGCGCGGCGGCGGCCGATCTTGAAACAGACATGATGACCGTGCTTTCCCGGGCTGTTTCGGTCATTGGTCTGGAGATGGTTTATCCCCCAGCCCCGCGGCCGGACCGACTAGATGGGTGTATGTGGAGGATTAAAAGGCAAGACCTTCTAGCCTCCCATCCCTCTCTTCCCGGAAGTGCACAGTGGGCTCACGCAGGCTTGAGGGCACCTTTCTCTGCCTGATCTGCGTGCGCCTCCGCCTCACCACCTTTGATGGTGGAGCAGCCAGGGAGTACGAGTCGATTCCCCAGATTGAGAGTGCCATCACGGGCCCGCGTGGTGCCTCCTTCTGCTGGAGTCAGCCTCATCTCCCGTCCAAGGCGTGTTGGTCTTCTGCCTCCCAAGCCAGAGCCCACACAGCCGCGGGCCAGGCTGCTTCCACCCTGCACGCTAGGGTCCATGCGCCCGCGCTGGCCCAGCTGCAGGAGGGTGGTTCCGACCCAGGCTGGTTACAAGCCCCGCACCGCACCCGACTGAGCTCCACGGACCTCAAGTCCACTGCGCATGCCCTGGGATGGACGATGGCCACATTAGTGGTCCAGGAGCGCCACCTCGGGCTAAACCTGGCAAAAAAACATGCACGGAGTCGACAAAGTTTACTTTCTTGACTCCCCCATATACCAGTCTGGCCCGTTCGGCGACACCGTTGGTGGATTCACCCAGGAATTCAAGGCGGTGCAGTCGGATACGATGGGCCATCCTTTGGCGGGGATGTAAGACCGCTCCCCCCCGCCGAACCATCCACATCCACTGCTCGTCGCCGAGAGCGCCCGTCTTCGAGTGCTGCTCCGCCCCCGCCTGCGCTTCAGCCAGCGGCAGCGCCGAGCACCTCGCAGGCGACCAGCGCTCCCCGTCCCAGGGCGCCGTTAAGTCCGGTTAACGGACCGCGAAGCGCTCCTGAGACGGCCATCTGGAGAAGAGGGAACTTGCTCTCTCCCCGGTGGGGGGCATCTTTCCCTTCCCTGGATGTGACAGCCCGAATACTGCCAGTCTGGGACGCGATGAAAAGCCTTCCAGCTCGCAGGATCGGCGCACTTCGCCAGTGGCTCACGGGGTCTGGGAGGACGGTCTCCTTTCTCTCACATCTCCAGCCCTCTCCTCCGGAGTCTGAGTGCAAGGTGAGTGAATCTCTCGCCTCCAGCTCTTCCGCGGGACCCCAGCGCTCCCTGGATCAGCACTCCTACTCTGCGCTGCCCCACTGCTGGTACGTCAGCGATTGTAACGATGCAGTCATTAGTGAGGGCTCTGCCTGCCTGGTTAGCGCAGCCCAGCCCTTTGCGGTGGCTCATACGCACGATCAGACTCGGCTACGCGATTCGATTCGCGAAACGGCCTCCCAAGTTCACGGGGTGTATGTCACCAGGGTCAGCCCTGTGCCCGCCCCTGTCTTGCGAGAGATTGCTGTCCTCCTGGCGAAGGATGCAATCTAACCGATCCCTCCAGCCGAGATGGAGAGCGGGTTTACAGCCTGTACTTCATCGTACCCAAAAGAGCGGTGGGTTACGGCCAATCCTAGATCTGCGCGTTTTGAACCGCTGTCTGCACAAGCTGCCGTTCAAAATGCTTATGCAGAAGCGCATCCTCCGGTGCGTTCGTCCTCGGGATTGGTCTGCAGCAATAGACCTGAAGGACACGTACTTCATGTCTCCATACTCCACGCCATCGTCTTTTCTGCGGTCTGCGTCGAGCGAGCCTGACAGTACGAGTCCTCCCCTTCGGGCTCTCTCTGTCTCCGCAGGTCTTCACCAAGCTCGCGGAGGGTGCCCTAGCATCCCTTCGGCTCGCGGGCATCCGCATACTCCGTTATCTCGGCGATTGGCTGTTTTTAGCCCTCTCGCGGGAGCAATTGACTATGCACAGAGACAAGGTGCTCCAGCACCTCCACCTATTAGGGTTTCAGGTCAACCGAGAAAAGAGCAAACTCACCCCCGTGCAGAGGATCTCTTTTCTCGGGTTGGAGCTGGACTCGGTCACCATGACAGCGCGCCTCTCCGGAGAGCGCGCTCAGCTAATGCTGAACTGTCTGTGAGAGTTCGACAGCAAAATAGTGGTCCCACTGAAATCTTTCAGAGGCTCCTGGGGCATATGGCATCCGCAGCGGCTGTACGCCACTCGGATAACTTCATATGAGACCACTTCGGCACTGGCTTCACGATCGAGTCCTCAGACGCGCATGGCTTGCGGGCACACACCGAGTGACTGTCACTGCGCTGTGTCGCCGCGCCCCCAGCCCCTGGAACGACCCCTCGTTCCTACAGGCCTGAGGCCTCTAGGACAGGCGTCCAGACATATTGTCGTTTTGACAGATGCTTCCAGCACTGGCTGGGGGGCCGTGTGTTGCGGGCATGCAGCTGAAAAAAACCAGTTGCATTGGCATATCAATCGCCTAGAGCTGTTGGCAGTGTTCCTCGCTCTCCGCCGTTTTTACTGGTGCTGGAGCGACAACACGTACTGGTCAGGACGGACAGTATGGCAGCGGGGGCGTATATCAACCGTGTGGGGGGTATCCGCTCTCGCAGCATGTCTCAGCTCGCTCGCCGTCTGCTCCCCCGGAGTCATACGCGGCGCAATCGATGCATTCCATTTTTTCCCCACTGAGCTCTCCGTGCAGCCCTTTCGCTCTCACGGCAGTTTCGCCTGGGAAAATGGAGACTCCACCCCCGACTGTCCAGCTGTTCTGTGCTGCGCCTTTCTCTCTCTAACTCAGAGATTCGTGCGCTCTCGCTTGAGTTCCCCACTTGGCGAACCCTGCTGAGTCCACTGGCTACACAGCTGGCCTCGGGGCGTGCGTCATACGCATTTCTCCAGTGAGCCTACTCGCACAGATAGTGTGTAAAGTCAGGGAGGTCGAGAAACAGCTCTCGTATTGCGTCTCTCTGGCCCAATCGGACCTGCTTTCAACTCTCTCCTCGTGATGGCCCCTCCCTGGCACATCCCCTGGAAACAGGGGACAGGCACCGTTTGGCACCCGCGCCTAGATCTATGCTTCACGTACAGTTCATAGATGGAGCGCGGAGGACTTAGGTGACTTACCGATTAGGTGGTTAACACTGTCACTCAGGCTGAGCACCCTCTACGAGGCATGCCCACGCCTGAAGTGGAGTCTATTCGCTGTATGGTTACCTTTTTCCCTGAGAAGGAAACCCCGAACATGCCAGATCAGAGTGATGCTATCCTCCTTCAGTTGACTGGAGCTAGAGCTGTCCCCTCCGCTCTGAGGGGTTGGCGTTACAATCATCCCCGCTCTAAGGATGCGGCGATGGCGGCGCGCTGGGAAGTATCGTCTCATCAACCAGTTCCCAGAGGCGCGAGACATGAATATTAATTTTTCCTGTTTCCCTCTCATACCCACTTGGAGATCTCTCTTAGGAGAGGTCTGCTCGATCGCTCGACTCAGTATCTTAAGATTTCTGTCCAGGTAGACAGCTCTGCTGGTCGCGTTCGCATCGGCTAAATGGGTGGGTATCTGGAGGCATTTTCGGTCAGCGAAATGTGCCAGCGTTTTGGGCCGGCCACTCTCACGTTCTCCTGAGACCCCGGCCCACCAAGGTGCCCTAGGTTCCTACAGCGTTTCAGCCACGTAGTGAACCTGCAAGCGCTGCCCACGGAGGAGGCAGACCCAGCCCCTTTATTTGCTGCGTCCTTCGCGCTTTGCGTATTATACGGACCGTACTCAGCTCTTTTATCTGTTACTGTGATCGGCAGAAGGAAAGTGCCGTATCCAAACAGAGGTTGGAACTTACCCACTGACAGTGGATGCCATCTCCCTCGCTCATCTGAGCCAGGGCGAGCCGTGTCCCCCAGGACTGAGAGCGCGCTCCTCGAAGCGCGCATCCTTTTGGGGCGTTAGCACGCGGCGCCTCTCTAACAGACACTGTAGAGCTGCGGGCTGGGCGACACCTATTGCGAGATTTATTAATCTTGAGGGGAGCCGATTTCCTCACGCGGTGAATGAGAAATTCGGTTAGGTGTTGTAAAACGCTTGCTGCGCCATTCTCTCTAACACGGAGATACGTGCGCTTTTTTCGCTCTGTCAGTAAAGTTCCCCGCTGGCGAACCCTGCAGATATTCCTCCGAGGCCCCCAGCATCTGACTCAGCGGAGGAGTCAGGCGCTGGCCCGTTACGTTGTTGGTATGCCCGCTGGTCAGCCCGCGTTCTGGGTATAGGTGCCCGCTATGTGCGATCCCCACTAGGCGATCCCATATGCTTATACTGCCACGGTGCAGTCCCCCCTCACAGGCGGACCCGTGTCTTCCCTCACCGCTAACCATCTTATATTCATATGCGTACTCCCCCCTTCTCAGGGCTAGTCCATATGCTCTCTCGCCACCAGTCTCCCCACATGGGTAGCAGGTGGCCTCCGCAGCATCCTCCCTATCGGGACTGCACGCTTTCCCAACGTACTGTCGTATTACATTCCTAGAAATTATTCTAGACGCATTTGCGGCTCCCGAAAAATATATCTAAATCCGTAAATCTTCTGTTGAAGTGGGATAAGTAAGGGCCAGGGAACACGTTGGAAGACCGCGCCTCTGGTGACGCAGGTGCGCTCACGCTCTTTTGCCTGGCAAACCTCTCATCGGGGGCGAAGGTAAGGTTCAATCATTATGGCGTTTTCCAAACATTTCCCCATAGTGGAAGTTTCCACATAGCATTGAAGTTCCCCTTCCGAAGGGGAACGCTCTGGTTACTAAAGTAACCCTCGTTCCCCGAGGGGGGGAACGGAAATGCTATGTTCCTTCGCCATAATGATTGCCCCTTAGCTGTTGAGGTGAAAGTCTCTTCCGCTAAAAAAATGATGATTTGGCTTTGCTCGCACATGTGCTCATATAGCAAGATTAATTGCAACGAGCATCAGGTGCGCAAGCTGAAGCTGCCAACTCATTGGCATTTTATTGGCCCGTTTACATACTCTTTCAGATGATTGGCTTTCTGAATGAAATCCCCATAGTGGAAGTTTCCACATAGCATTTCCGTTCCCCCCCTCGGGGAACGAGGGTTACTTTAGTAACCAGAGCGTTCCCTTGCCTAGTGTTGCCGTGTACCGATCTTTGCTTTGCCTTGTTTGTTTGTTAACTCATGCCTGCTGCCTGCCTTGTGACCATCTGCCTGTTACTTTGACTATGATTCTGGGTTGCCCTTATACATCTGTTTGCTCCTGTGTTGATCATTTCTTACCTGACCTCTCTAATAAACCTGCATTTGGATCCGCACCCCTGTTGTCAGCGTCACATCCCGTTACAATTGATGAGTGCTGACTCTCCTTGTGTCTTCATATTATTGTAGCGGTTTGATAGATATATAGTATAGATTTGTAGAGATTTGAATAAAATAACTCCCCTGCAGATGTTTAGTTTCTTCTTCTGTCAATCCACTAAAGGGGCTCCACATCTGGGAACACTTCAGGGTTGTTCACACTGCTTTTAAAGCAGGTAAAGACACGTATCACACCTGTAATCTGAAAGCAGTGTTAGCTCTGCACTTTACCCAGGGTTATGAAGCCCTGCTATGGAGCGGTGTTAGCATCGTATTTGTAGTGTTAACCCTGCATTGTGCTGTAAGTCTGTTCAGTGTTAGACAGAGCAATGTTTGTTTGTTGCTGCTGGACACTTGGCAACAGAAACAGCCAATCAGAAGCTGATCAGCGAGGCTCATGACATGTCAGTAACGGAAAGCGTGCATCATGTAAACAGCAGTCAGTGAGAGAAAAGAAATATTCAAAGATGGAAAGTGTGTGAACTGGAGTGATCAGGAGATGTTAGATGACATGATTGCTCCTTGTTTTCATTAATTTGTACTTTTGTCTTTGTCTTCTTGAAACTAATGATCTACACTGGCACATTTTATACACCTGACAACATGAGGAGAGTTTATTTAGCTAATTAAACACATTTGGCCATTTCAATCTGTTTTCCAGTACTGGGTTGTGACTGGAAGGGCATCCGCTGGGTAAAACATGTGCTGGAATAGTTGCTGTTCCTCTAATCAGCAACGTGACAACAGAAATATGCTAACAAGAGCGTTAAACAGGGGTTTAGGATGTACAGTTAGTGAATCAACTGGTAATGAATATTCTGGGTTATTTGTTAACTACAGGTATAGTATGAGCAGTGTGAAACATAACTACTGATAAACCATAATTCCTGTTATCCGGAGTTCAGCACCACCCAGGGTTAACATGTTCAGGTATGAAAAGCCCTAATATGAGATAATGTGGGCTAATATTGAACGATTCGGATTTCTACCATCCCATCCGGTCCCATCCATCTCAGCATGGACTCAGCATCCTTTCCTCATCATCGTATTTCTCATTATTTTCATTAAAGATAATTAATTGATTATTTGAATGAGTATTTAACTTTTAATTGATTTTATCTGCTGTAACCAATGAGAACTGTTTACCTGGATCCCACCTTTTCTGGACTTGTGTAATGAGTATAATTGCTGCATTGTTGTATTGTAAGTCAGAGCGGCCTATAGGAACTTATTGTGAGTGTTGAAGCTGGCTTCTGCTAATGAAACTGCAAACTATCTTCAGTAAACTATTTATTTATTTGACTCTCTGACTCCGGCTCTTCTTCATCTGACAGACTGCTCATTCTTTGGGTTAAAACGGTAAAATTTCCCCTAAAATATGAAATCTTTCTGTAGTTATTGTTGAGTGGAGAATCATTTACCTCAGTGTCTCCAGTTGACAGTTTGGACTCTTCAGTCCATCAGAGAGAATCTTCACTCCTGAGTCCTGCAGGTCATTGTTACTCAGGTCCAGCTCTCTCAGGACACAGTTTGTGGATTGAAGAACTGAAGACAAACTCTCACAGCACTGAACAGTGAGATTACAGCTCTGTAGCCTGTGTAGAGGACAAAAAGAGTATTCATGTGTTCATCTGGTGTGTTTAACCCTCTACATGACAAAAATGATTCCACATGATTGCTTGGTTCTTTTGGGAACATTTTATTGTTAAAAGTTGTTTTTGGTTTGACCCCCCACTACAACCCCAAAATATTTTTATGTTGCTTTAAGGCAACGTTATGCAACAATGGTATAAAATCACAGAGAAAATCCTTCACATATTATATATCAAATATCATGAGTCAGTGATCAGAGAGCAATGATAATTGACAAATGTTGAGCCCTGTATATAGTGGTTTGTTACAGTTCTATATATTTGACCCCTATTTTGTATGCTGCCTGCTGTGTATCTGATCACTTATAAATGATAGTCAGTGCTACTTTTTGAACCTCTGCAGAACTTCTGTGAACGTTTTTACACTTCTGCTCAAACCTTGCTCTCCTCACTGTCACTGCAGTCTATCTCATTGTCCTCAGATGGGATTTGCCTAACTCTGGGATCCTGTTCTTTACTTCCCTAAAACAAGCTTACATCCATTTTTCTGTCAAAATATGTTAAAATAAGTCAAATTAAATGAAAAATAATACAATATGTAATAACGATGATAATATGTGAAAATGCCCACATGTAATGTCAGTAAACACATCTTGAAAAGTACCACTTATCGCTCTGAGGCAACGAAAAGAGAAGTTGAATTTCTGAACATGTAAAATAAAAACACTTCATAAAACCTGACAAAATGCTTCTCTACAACTTCACAAACACACACATTTTTTGTACAGTTTATGTTACTTTAAATGAGGTTAATTAAGCAAATAATCTTAACTTCTTCTCATACCATGTGCTCCTATCACCATGAGTCAGAAAATAAAGTTCCACCTTCAAATGGTGCTAGATAGTGACTCCCACACCTTATTGGATGTTTTATTGATACTATTTCTAACATTTTAATTGGTTGCAATCATTAAGAAATCTGTGCTTAGCACGAGCCTTAAAAAAAAAACCTTCTGTTGGCTGAGGGCAACGCTGTGCTGTAGAGGGTTAATAGTTTGAAGCACATATGACTGTAGTGACTGGTGTAGTAACTCGCCATGTTTACTGCAAAGTTAACAATGAGCAGTCAGGAAAGCCTCGTTGCACCCCCTCGTCTCCTTCTTAATTAAGTTTCGCCAAAAGCTTAATTCCAATACACTCGTTCTCCCTCTAAAACAAAGAACGCCTTGTCACCCCTAGTTACTAAGTAATGGCCCATCAGGAAATTCTGGCCATTTGGTTCTCACATGACTACGTCAATTAAATCTTACACCCAAAGAAAGAAAGACACATGTGTGTATCTCCAGGTGTGCAGCCTCCTGCCTCTTTCCTGTCCAGGGAAAATAGCGCAGTTATTGTCTCTGCACAAAAGGCCCGTGTAATTTTCAGACATTTCACATTTAAAAGTGTGTATTTGCTTTAATGTTTTGTTGCTAATAGTGTAAATAAAGCGTTGCAGCGTGTGTAATGTGTGTAATTAACTGTACTTGATAAAGGCTGTGATGTTTGGTGTCAAACTGGAGCTATAAGGATTCAGAAAACATTGGTTTGAATGATAAAACTGTTTCTGCAAATGGTAGTTAATTACAAAGCTTCATTGAATATAACATTAGTGAAGTTTTATTTCCAACGCATGACCTCCGATTTCCCCTCCCTGGACGTGGACATTCAGGGAAAAGAGAGGCATGGTCTCGCTCAGTAGCCACAGCCATTGGACAATCTCAGAGTGGGCTGGGGTAAATTCTGCCCACTATATAACTCTAAAAACGTAAAGTTTTATTGCTTTCTACATCTCAAAGGACCTTTCCTGGATCACCAACACCTCCAGCCTGGTCAAGAAGGCTCACCAGTGCCTATTTTTCTTAAGGCAACTTAAGAAGAACCAACTGTCATCAGCCGTCTTGATGAACTTCTACCGCTGCACAATAGAAAGCATCCTGACCAACTGCGTCACAGTCTGGTATGGAAGCTGCTCTGTTGCGGAGCGTAAGGCACTGCAGCGGGTGGTGAAAACTGCCCAAAGTATCACAGGGACCACACTGCCAACCATAGAGGACATCCAGAGGAAACACTGTCTGCTCCGAGCACACAGTATTCTTAAAGATTCCTCTCACCCTGCTCACAGACTGTTTTCTCTCCTGCCTTTCGGCAGGCGCTTTAGGCTCCCCCGGACAAAAACCAGTAGACTAAGGAACAGCTTCTTCCCCAGAGCTGTCTCCCTTTTGAACTCTGCCCCCCACTGACTCTTTTGCCCCCCTAATACACCCCCCACTCTCCTCATAACTTATACTCCTCATAATCACTGCACTATTTAACATTTGCACATTTAAAAAATGCACATATTCATTGCACTGATTCATTTATTTGAACTGTACCTACCCACTGCACATGTACATTGTAATTATGTACACACCCACGTTTATCTATCTGCACACTTTTGATTATTAATAGCAACCTGTACATATATCCATCCATTGTAAATCTCTGTTCATAGCCAATACAACCTGTATATAATGTTCATAGTACATCCATCTGTAAATATCACCATAGTTTTTCTATAACTGCACTTTATAACTTATACCTGTATCCTGCACTTACTGCTATTGCACTCATTGTTAGACCTAAACTGCATTTCATTGCCTTGTACTTGTACATGTGTAATGACAATAAAGTTGAATCTAATCTAATCTAATTTCTAATTTTGCTTTGGCTTCACAAAGGGTTTCCACGCACAAACTTTGCCTGCACAAAGGCCTGCGTCTGTCTACCGTAACATCACTACAGTATGAGACCCCGTTCACAGGAGGTTAAGCTGCTTCTGTGTACGTTCGCGACTCGCATGAACTCAGTCTGACCCTGTTCTGCTCGTATAACTGCTTTCCCATCAACACTCGGTTGCTGTCTCATCCAGCAGTAGGGTCAGTCATTCAACTTCTCTAAACTTTGACTTCCTAAATCTCGTAATTCTGCCAAGGAGCAAGTCACAGGAGAATTCCGGTTCAGCAAACTTCCCACGTGCTGACATCAAACTCTCTGTCACCGGGATAACAAGTCCCACGCTTCACAAACACGAAGGAAAACCCCTCTCCAACAAAGGACATCCCAACCACGTCAATGCGCTGCAACCAATCAGCTTCACCGGGGTTTCCTTCAACCAGCTGACGAGTGAGACTGGTCATCATAAACACAAATCAACGTTTTATTCCTTGCTAAAGCTGGTGTTAAGTGAGTTTAAGCAGTAAACCTTAAGGCCGGCTCACACTGTGAGATTTCAGCCGCGATTTTGTCATCTGAGACAAATTTGGGAAATCCTAAAAGATTCCTGTAATCCTGGGCTAAAATCTGTGATCTTTGATCGTTGGTTTGACATGTTCACAGACAGTCGCTTCAAGAGTTCACACTTAGCTGATGATTAATTATAAAGCTTGTTTGGCATGCTGTCCCTGGAGAGAGCCCTGAGCTCATGAGATCCTCGAGCCCGGGTCTCCCTCACGTTGCAAGGCGAGAGGGGAGATCGAGCTCAGGTAGATCTCGAGAACTCCCCAAAATGCCTTATATAGCTCAGGACAGCAGCCGCGTATTGAAGAACCCCCCCAAAATGCAGATGGAACAATGCTGTATCCGGCTGCTGGATATAATAATTCATCTTTCAATTCATCTTTATTTGTATAGCGCTTATACAATGTAGATTGTGTCAAAGCAGCTTCACATGAAAGATTATAGTGAATTTAAACAGTGTCAGTTCAGTTTTCAGAGATTAAGTTCAGTTCAGTTTAGCTCAGTTCAGTGTGGGTTAATAATCACTACTGAGAGTCCAAACACTGAAGAGCAAATCCATCAATGCGCAGCTCTACAGATCCCGAACCATGCAAGCCAGTGATCGCTTAGGATCGCTTAGGAAAGAGAGGCTCCTGCGGGAGCAGAGAAAAGTAGACTCTTGCTGGAGTCTAAGCGGGGGTGTGGGAGGGGCGGGATTGACTTCTGCGGGAGCGTGAGCTGGGATGGGTAGGTTCCTGCAGGGGTCGGGAAAAGTTTTGGACTGTGAAGACTCCTGCAAGAGAGGGTGTGAGGTGGGCTGGGGGGGCATGAACTCCTGCGGGAGTTGAAGCTCGTTTTAGTCACTCCTGCGGGAGTCAAAGCTCGGAGTGACCCCTGCGGGGGTAAGAGCCATGGTGGGGCATTTCTCCTGCCTGAGTCTGGGAAAGGGATGGGGTGGTGGAGACTACGGCAGGAGGTGGCTGGGGCGAGACTCCTGCGGGAGTCGAAGCTCGTTTTAGTCACTCTTGCGGGAGTTAGAGCTGAGGATTAAGGGCCTATGGGAAGAGATGAGAGTGGCGTGTTAACTTGCCAAAATTGAGATAGAGAAAAATGGGGCGGATAATCTCGACGCCGGAAGGAAGAAAAGTAGAAGGGGAATCATCCAATCGCATGCATCCGAGCCTACGCACGTGCTAAGACACGCACACTAGGGCATGCAATGCGTGCGCACACGCTTGTACTCATGCATACATGCGCATATGCGAGCATATGTATGTATACACGCGTGTCTACGCAGTCTTAATGGCTGGGGGGGCAGTGATGACTTCTGCGGGAGTCGAAGCTCGGAGTGACCCCTGCGGGGGTCAGAGCCATGGGGGGGGCGGGAACCAGTAAGAGTGGGGAGAAAAGAAAGGGCGGTGATGACTCCTACTGGCAATGTGACTGTGAAGGGATTGGCCTGGGGTGGGCCTAGAGTGACTCCTGCGGGAGTCGAAGCTCAGTTTAGACCCCTGTGGGGGTCCAAGCTGTAGGGAGGGGTGGCAAGCTTAGCAGAGCTTGGAAACAGAAGGTAGATACATACATACATGCACATACGCATATATACACACACACAAACATATATGTACATATGTACTCACATACATACACATACATACATACATACATATGCATATACATATATACATAAAGACAGGGTCGTGCTCGAGCCCTTAGTCTGGAGTATGGCATTAACTGGTTAGATGGAGGAGGGAGGTTAGATGAGTCAAAGGGAAGAAGTAAAGTGCTAGGAGAAAACAGCGGAAGCACTCAACGCTGGCGGGGGAAATAGAAAGATGAGGTGATAGGTGAGGCTCTTGCGAGAGCCGAAGCTCTTGTTGACTCCTGTGGGGGTCTAAGCTTAGGGTGATGTTAAGATCGAGGAAGGAGGTTAGGTGAGAGTCAAAGGCAAGGAGTAAAGAGCTATGGGGAAACAGTGGAAGCACTCAATGCTGCAGGGGCAGCAGAAAGGTGAGGTGATGGGTGAGGCTCTTGCGAGAACCAAAAGCTTGTGTGGACTCCTGCAGGAGCCTGAGTTCAGGATAGTGTTAAAATGGAGGTATCAGCAATTTGGTTTGCAACATGGCACATATTCAGCAGACATGATAAATTGTTTTTTAGCTGATGTCAATATGAGGCGTCTTAAAAGCGGTGTTAAAGGTGGTGAATAGGAATGCCTTGTTTATGCATTGTACTGTGGCTTCCTTAATCTGTAATTATTAGATAAAATCCTTTGTTAAAGAGTTTGTGGGTTGCACTGCTTATGGGACTGATACATGACATCTTGAAGGATGGTGCAGAGAACGGTCCAATCTTAAAGGGGTTGGCTGGTGGCGCTTCTCTTTTCAGCTATTGGCTCACAGCAGTGTCAATCAGGAGTGCAGAGGCCGGCGGCCATTGGCCAGAATCACTAGTGTTATGACTGGAGACGCTACTGAACGCACTCCAGCAAGAAGTTTGGATGATAACAATTCATTCCATGAATATTTCTCAATGTATGGATATGCTGTGGACTAATGTTTTGCGAATTGGATTGCCTGGTCCCTTGCAGTCAATTACTTGATGATATGGACCTGTAGACAGGCGGGAGGTCTGAGAGGTGAGTTCCTTTGTAGAAATTATTCTATTCTATAGTTGGAGTTGTAGTTGGAGATTTAGTTCTTGTTTGAAGTAGTAGTTGTTGTATTCGCAGTAGCAGCAGCGACAGTAGCATTAGCAGCAGCAGTAGCATTAGCAGCAGTAGCAGCAGTAGTAGCAGTAGTAACAGTAGTAAGCAGCAGTGGTGGTGGTGGTGGTAAAAGTGGCAGCAGCTGATGCAAGCCAAGCTGTCTTCAAAGCGAAGATAGCGGAAGATAGATAGATATATGTAACCCAGGGTATTTATAGTAGCTTAAGGATCATCTGATTGGTGCATGGTGATTTGGATAATGTGGGTCCAGCCGCTAGCAATCATAAGCACGTGATCCTCTCGAAATTAGTTTATAAATAAACTTCACTTAGTGCCCATTGCGATCAGATTTTCTCTTCGATGAAGTTCTGGCAGTGTCAGAAGATTTCAGATACTTTCCTGCAGTGTGACAACAGCTGAGATCAATCCAAGAACCAATAGGAGCTCCGAATTTGATGACGCTGGGAAATGTCAAAACTGTTTTTTTCTTGCTGATTATATTATTGAAACACGCTGTGTGCAAAACTGCCGCTACAGTTTGTTTACATTTGCTGTGAGTTAACCATTTCAGAGCTTGGTGGTTTTCTCAGGTTGCAATGCTAAGAACTTAGCAAGTGCGAGACGTTTGGGACTCTTAGTTGTTCATCCTCAGTCATTCACTCATTCCAGAACTGTTTGTGTGTGTATCTGTATGTTTGTCTATTTTACGTAGAGTAGTTTACTGTGTGCGTAGCTTAATAAACATGTGTTCCTTTTTAAGATCCTTGTTGGTGTTTTATGTTTCCAGGTTACTGCCTCAGCTATATGATCTTGCTACCTTGCTTGTGTAAATAGTGAAATCCTGTTTTATATTATTGTTTGCCACGTAATGATATATCATAGATTTACTAAAGATAAAGTTACGCTGCTTACTTCTATTAGGGTGGACCAATAGATGACGTCAGTGTTAACCTCTTTCTGACTCTGAGCCAGTCACTCGAATCTTCTGATTCGAATCCCCGGAAATTAATGTGAATTAATTTGAACTTATGAGCTAACTCTTAAAGTACCAGACATATTAGATGGTCCAGGCACTACACTGGTATAACTTCACTAATTAGTAAACACATCTTGTGAGTTTAGTTTAAATAGAATTTATGTCTATGAAACAAAAGTAAATGATGTCTGAAAAGACCAAAAAATAAAGAGAAGATCATGCAAAAAGATCCACAGATGAAAGACATTAAAACACATGAACAAAACTAAATAATAATAATTTCCTTTAGCATGTTTAAAAGTTGCATATCAAGGGACAAATGATACATAATAGAAATATGGAAAATAAATATATCTATCAAGGCCAGTGATAAGGACTGCCTCCCCTGTAATGTTCCCTGCAGCTCCTCAGCCTCATCCAGCTATGTCTACAGTTTCAGTTCTCTCTAGTACACCAGATTCAGCGATCTCAGGCACAGCAGTTTCCACACTTTAATATCATCTGGCTTCATCACCTGTCATGGCTGCTAACCTTAAGAGTTAAGAATCTAACCCAGGAAGACTTTACAAGATGGCTGCCTTGCCCCCGGCTGTTATAAGACTATTAAGACACAGTCCTATACTTTTACAGATGACAACTGTGAATGCAACATTTAAAGACACCCAGGCAATCTAGGGGTGTTTGAAACCTCCAGAAAGGTGGCCTTCTGCTACATCTGCATCATCACGAAGGGGTTTACTGGCTCCACTATAGCTCTGTGCTCCAGCTGTTTATCCTGATCCACAGAATCTGCTCTGGTTTACAGTCCAGTAGTCCTTGCCTTGGCTTTGTTTTCCTCCCTGTCCACCTGCCTGTCAGTTTCCCTTTCACCATCTGTTCTGTACCCTGTCATGGTTTCATTAACCTGCCTCTCACCCATCACCCCTCTTCACTGTAGCACCTCCAGCAGCTGAACTCACTCTTGTTTTGTGTTTTCCTCTAAGGATCATCTGGAATCTGCCCCTAGATAGGAGCTATGTCATGGTCTGGGTTGGCCTGTCCTTGTACTGTTGTCCTTGTGTTCTCTGTGTGCCACCCCAGTTTTTTCCCATGTTACCCTTGTTAGTTGGCCCAGGTACTCTCCACCCCCTTGTTAACTTACAATATTAGTCAGGGGACTAAGCTAAAGGATAGTGAACGAGTGAGTGATTGACCTTTACAGTAGACTACAGCACTAGTGGACCCAAAATGCAATGACAAATATTATGCATGAACAGAAACACAGATGATTGTTACCTGATAAGTATCAGGGTAGAGAAGGTCAAAATAGACAGAATGGAGAAAACACCATCAGTGTGATCATTCCACTCTTACCAGAAATGATTTTAAAGGTGCTGTATTATTTTATAGCTGACTTGTGTGCAATTTCCACAGGAAAGAAACACCACAACACATGCAAAGCCCTATGTCAGTTTTAAAATGATCCTCCATGAGAGAGGATAACAACAGATGCTGAGCAGACCTGAATTTCTTACATTCATCTACTACTATATTTCAGAGAAGCGGGAGACATGTTAAGAAAACTGTACTCTTCAAATATGCTTTTGCCTCATCAATAACATCAGCAACTGCTCATAGATAATGTAGTTTAATAGTTTATTTACTGTTTAAAAGGGATAGTTTACCCATTTACTCATCATCAAATGGTGCCAAAGCTTTATTATCTTCTTTAATCTGTTGAACACAACAGAAGATTTTAAAACTGATGAAAACTATTAGCCATTGACCTCCATAATAGGAGAAGCAAATGTTATGTAGGCCTATGGTTACAGGTTTCCACCTTTCTTCAAAATATCTTCCTTTAACAGGAGAAAGAAACTTTTAGAAAGGTTTAAAACCCCTTGAGGGTGAGTAAATGAGTAAATTTACATTGTTGGGCAAACTGTCCCTTAAACAACCCCTGCCAATACATTATTCTGAATGTCATTAAAAACACCAAAATACTGTGAATAACCAGTGCCAACGATAAAGTGCCAACGATATCTATATTGTGCATGTTCTTTAACATTATATATTGTATTATTTAATGTCAGCAAATGTCTTTTTCTTCGATGAATGAAGGACTTTGACTTACAGAGCTCTTTTGGAGGTTTTGATGACTGCTGATAGTCTGATGAGACACTCGTCTGATCTCTGGAATTTCTGAAGCTCAAACTCCTCCAGCTCCTCCTCTGAGGTCAACAACACAAAGACCAGAGCAGACCACTGGGCAGGTGAAAGGTCAGCAGATGACAGACTTCCTCTACTAAGGTGAGACTGAATCTCTTTCAGCAGAGTTTGGTCGTTCAGTTCATTCAGACAGTAGAACAGATTGATGGATCTCTCTGGAGACAGATTTCCTTCAAGTTTCTGCTTGATGTATGCAATTATTTTCTGTTTGCTCTGGTCATAGTCATCCTGCTGTGTCAACAGGCCTCGTAAGAGTTGTCGATTGGACTGGAGTGACAGACCGAGAAGGAAGTGAAGGTAAAGGTCCAGATGTCCATTCTCACTTTCCAGAGCCTTGTCCACTGCAGTCTTTAGCAAATTCCTCATAGCCTTATTTCTGCTTTTTTTTGTTCGTTTCTTGTTGCCATCTAGAAACAGATGTTGATAAAGGGCTGCAATGAATTCTTGAATGCTCAAGTGAAGAAAGCAGTACATGGTACCAAGAATGATTCCTTTCTCCTCCTTAAAGATCTGGGTACACATGCCTGAGTACACCGATGCCTTATAGACGTCAATGCCACAGTCTTTCAGATCGCTCTCATAGAAGATCACATTGTTTCTTTCCAGCTGCTGGAAGGCCAGTTTCCCCAGTGAAAGGATGAGGTTTTGATCCCAGGAGACATCTGGTGTGTTTTCTCCATCATACTTTCTTCTGCTCTGCTGGATCTGAAAGCGGAGAAAGTGTGTGTACATCTGTGTCAGAGTCTTGGGAGATTCCTGCAGTGTTTCAGCACTAGCCGTGTGTTTTAGTTTCAAAATATTCTGGAGAACAGTGGCTGAAATCCAGCAGAAGACTGGGATGTGGCACATAATAAAGAGACTCTTTGACTGTTTAATGTGATCAATGATTTCTCTGGCCTGATTCTGATCTGTAAGTCTCTTTCTGAAGTACTCCTTCTTTTGGTCATCATTGAATCCTCGTATCTCTGTCAGCCGGTCGATACAGTCAGCAGGAATCTTACTGGCAGCTGCTGGTCTGCTGGTGATCCAAATGAGAGCAGAAGGAAGCAGATTTCCCTTGATAAGGTTCGTCAGGAGAACATCCAGAGAGACCGCTGTAGATACATCACAACACGTCTCATTACCAGCAAAGTTCAGAGGAAGACGACATTCATCCAATCCATCAAGGATGAACAGGACTTTGAATCGTGTGCTTCTTGTAAGGTTCAGTCCTTTGGTCTCTGGGAAAAACTGAGTTATGAGGTCTTTTAAACTTTGTTTTTCTTTCTCCTTTAAGTTCATCTCTCTGAATGGAAGAGGAAATATGAAGCTGATGTCTTGATTTTCTTTTCCTTCAGCCCAGTCCAGAACAAACTTTTGCACAGAGACTGATTTCCCGATGCCAGCAACTCCTTTTGTCAGGACAGTTCTGATCTGCTTGTCTTGTTCAGGTGCTTCAAACAAATGTTTGCATTCAACCTGTATCTCTAGTGACTGATGACGTCTGGAAGCAGCTTCAATCTGTCTGATCTCATGTTCAGTGTTGACCTGTTCACTCACACCCTGAGTGATATAGAGATCTGTGTAGATGTTATTCAGAAGTGTGGAGTCTCCTTGCTGAGCAATTCCTTCAAACACACTTTGATATTTCTTCTTCAGGCTACATTTAAGCTGATTAATGAAGAACAGCTCATCTAAACACAGGAGCAAAGAAACAGTGAGTTTTAGTCTTGACTTTTCCAGCTATATTTTTTTGTGTCAGTCTGACAGATGGCCATGAGTCTCTTACCCTCCAGAGTATCAGCAGCTTGATCTTGCTTCATCTCTCTCAGGAAGAAGAGCGTGAGATCAAGAGCTGCTTCTGTGATACTGCTTCTGTTCTCATTAAACACCTTTACAAACTCTTGTCTGTTTTCTGCTTGTAAGATTTTCTTAAAGTTTTCCAGTTCATTCTTCAGAAACTTGATGATTTCACTTTCAAGAGTCTATATTTCAAAAAATAGAAGAACAACATTTCACACAAAAATTAAATCACATACAGTTGTAAATCCAAAATAACTATTTAATAATTGAAAACATATTATAATACAGGTCTGTAAGTGCTCAATTCTGATTGGCTGTTAAACATTTAATGGTGTTCTGTTATTTTCAGATAACACATAGTTAAATTTGTTCAGGCTGGTTTTGAGCACATTACATCTCCATATCACTATGCTGAATGATTTCAGTTATTTCACAGCGACAACAATCAAATCACATTAAAACATAACAGAAGGCTTTGGATGAGCTGTGTAAGGAACAAGTCCTACACACAGGAGCAGTTTGAGAACAAAAACCTGACAAATGTCTGAATTACAACATCTGAACAGTGGCTTCAGCTGTGGGAACCATAGTATCCCAACAAGCATAAGTTTGTGTTTAATAGAAGACTAGACATCGAATCAAAGTTGGCTTGGCTAAAATTTGGAATTGAAATTAATGACTACACACGTAAAGTCTGTCTAATCTGTGTATTTGGTGACTTGTCTAGCATTGAGCTATTCTTAGATGTCTATTAAAATTTTCTGTGACAGCCTAAATTGTGCTTTGTTTTAGCCAAGACATCTTTGTTTAAGTGTCTCTTAAACACAAAATCGCTTTGTGGCATGTGTGGAATAATAGTCTCAGATCCATTAGGAAATAATGCACACCAGAGGTATAATGACATATCTATGAGTATCACAGGTGTGTATTATTTTATAATTTAATGAACTGGAGTCAACTATTCCTGACCTAACAAATGCATTGTAATTCTTCAAAAAAGGGAATATATAAAAAAATAACAACTACAAATGAGATGTTTTATAGAAGCAAGATCTTTTCAATAAACATATTGTCTGTTATAATATGAATTTCAAATATGTTTTCCCACCTGGAAGATCTTCAGGAGATTGTTTGTGAAACTTTTGTGGCTCCTGTGAGTCTCGTCTCCTGAATCTGGTAACTCATATTCAACACTGTTAACAGATAAAACTACTGTAAAATATTTTGAGGCAAACAGATACAGATATATCTTAAAAACATTGAAAAACAATATATTTTCTGTAGTCCATAATAAGGAGACATTCAGTACAGTGGACTTGTGTAATTGGGCCACTGCTGTGTCACACATTAAATTAAGCTGAGTAATCACACACAAAGGTCATTGTTGTGTTAAGCATCTAAAAGACTTCTTAAAAAGTAGCTTTGGATAGAAATATTTTAGAAATGTTTGATTTACGGTTTATTACATATAGATTTTTAAGCTATGGAGGAGCTCTGTCACAGGGAGGAGCTCGGAGTAGACCCGCTGCTCCTCCACATCGAGCAAAGTCAGCTGTGGTGGCTTGGGCATCTGTTTTGGATGCCCCCTGGACGCCTACCTAGGAAGCTGTTCCAGACATGTGCAACCGAGAAGAGGCCTTGTTAATTCAATTTACACCAAATTTGACTCCGATCATCTTCAGACCATGCTGACCAAAAGTTATGGAAATCATATCGATTAGCGAAACGGTTGTCGTTTACGGCATCAACAAATGTGTTAGCACACTGTCAATGTGCATATGAGGCTGCGACTGCAATACTTAAACATATTGACACTGATCTTTAGGTCTGTCATTGGCAACTCACAATGACCCCAACACATAAATTTGGTAACAGCACCACCTAGTGGTCACGAGTTATAAACAGTTCACTAAACATCAATAATGATTCATATATTTGATAATAACGTTAGTCTGCATATGTTTTTTGTCATAAAAATTGATCTCAACTTATTCCTTGGGTCATGCCGAGAACATTGTTACCTTGGCTAACGTCCTGTCCGCCATATTGATTTTGTTTAAAAAAAACTCTTTTGCAAACTCCTGCTAGACCATATACCGAATATCACCAAATTTAACTCGGATCATCGTCAGATTATGATGACTAAGTGTTGTGAAATTCATGTCAATAGGCAAATGTTTTTTGTTTACAGCATCAACAAATGTGCTGGTATAATGTCAAACTGCAGTGTTTAAATATATTGACACCCAACTTTAGCTTCTTCATTGTCACCTCACACTGATGACCGCACATTAAATTTATAACTCACCGTTTTTGGCCTCTGGACTGCTTTGTTCATTCTGGCTCTGGACTGCTTTGTTCATTATGGCTCTGGACTGCTTTGCTCCTTCTGGCTCTGGACTGCTTTGTTCATTCTGGCTCTGGACTGCTTTGTTCATTATGGCTCTGGACTGCTTTGTTCATTCTGGCTCTGGACTGCTTTGCTCATTCTGGCTGTAAAGTGCTTGGCCCCTTAATTATTTTTGTAACCCTTCAATATATTTTTTCTCACTATTTGGCTTGGTTCTCTTCATTTAATGCATGCTTGGACCGGCACGTATCACTATAAAACATCAAGCACATCCTCCATTATTTCTCAATTCACGAGATCACATCACCACCCAACTCCAGACTCGCAATTCAAATGTTAACCCCAGATCAGGCTTAACACAGAGCTCAGACATGCTCTGTGACACTAGGTAAAATGTTCTGGTTACGTTCATAACCCATGTTTCCCAAAAGAGAGACATGTTGGAGACGTGTGTCTAGAAGAGACACTATTGGGAGATCGCTAGATGACCAATCACTTTGAAGAGTAAGAAAACGAGCCAATGAATGCCTATGAGTTAGCAGAGTGTAGCTCCTCCAGGTGCTAGTGATAATCATAATGAGTATATAACCAGCATGTGCAGGAGAGTGCTTCAGACTTTTAGTTGCTGAAGAAGCCAAACACTCAGCTACTGTAGTGGAGGAGACACACGTCTCCATTCCCTCCTTCGGGGAATGTGGTTTACAGACATAACCAGGATGTTCCCCATCAGCTCGGGAACATCAATTTGTGTCTAGAAGAGACACTATTGCAAGAGTGTATGGAAAACACCACAGCAGCTGAGCCCGTTGTGCATTTAGTGTGAAGTTTACCAAGCACAGTGTGAGCACAAAACATCACCAAAAGTGCAACCTTGCAATGTCCCATCAGCCCCCAGCACTCAGGTAGATCGAGGGGGCATACTGAACATCGTATTGGGTCAGGCACCCGGTTTCTCCTCTGAGTTAGGGGCTGGGGGCCTCAGATAAACTCTCTAGGGTTCACCAGATGGGGAACTCGCTAAGCAGAGCAGAATAATTGCACACATTTTGTGAGTTTCCTCCCGATTGACCAGAATTATCCAGTAATCAGGAGGAAACCAGCTTCACCCGAAGGTATAGAATCTCCCAAAGGTATTAGGTGTCACTCAGTTAGAGAGGCACTGTGTGCCAACACCCAAGAGGAGGCAACAATCTTTGTGAAGTGCTTCCTCAGAGGAATTCATCAAGGAGGGGCCATGGTGAGGAGTGTAATTTCGGAAACTCAGGCCCGGTTGAACCACGGAGGTTCAACAAGCAAGAACCTGCTCCTCGTCCTCCCTAACCTTGCACAGTAGAGATGCGTGGATCAGCTGAAATGTCACCTGAATCCGTGGCTTCATACTTATCCACCCGTCACCCGCCCGCATATATAATTTTATCTGATATATATCCGCACCTTAATGCTTAATATATATTAAGCATGATGATAGGTCAGCGTGGATCATTCGTTAATAACAGCAGATTCAGTGAGCTAATCTGCGCATCCCTCGCCAGAGACAACATGTAAGGGGTGTACTGTATATCAAGGCAGCACAGGTCCACACATGCTTCCACGTAACTTCCAGTGGTATTTTTTGCTGTCCTGATGAATGTAAGAACTCAAAGTTCTTGTCTGACTTTGACTTGACCGTACATGAAACATTACATTTAATACAATGATAAACATAATGCCCATGTAAACACAGGTGTACCACACTATTTAACATAACAGCAAGTATAACAGTGCTGCAGAGTTGTAAAAGAGAAAGATTGACTGCATCTGATCTGTTTACACAGATGTCAATAAAAGACAGTTTATTTTATTGTCCAAGTGTTCATACTTTCCTGAAAACATATTTTAAGTTGCGATTTACCTCCACTGGCATGCTATTGGGCCTGTGATTGTGGATGTGGCCCCCGCTGCAGTATGCGTCCCTTTGTTTTTTTTTTTTTTGTATTAAAAGTGGTAACCCTAGCGGTGATATCATTCGATATCTACTTTGTTTTAGTCTCATGAGTAGCCAGCATGTCTGTGTGAGGCGTACTGCTAGAAAATATATATATTCTACCTGTGGAACCATGCAGCGATTTTCCCTTAAATACTCTATCATTTGGTCGTCCATTATAGGCTATGCTTTCATATTTAAACTAGCAGCCTAAACCTTTCTGTTGTGGTAGGTAGGCCTACAGCTTTTGATTAAATCCATTGGGTAAAGCAGCTTTAGTGGACTTAGTATGTTTAATCAATATGGTGGCTGGTGATGTCATTATCTTTTATTCAATATTTTAAATAAGCAGCACTAAAGAAACTTTCATAGGTACAACCCAGCACAAATGAAACACACACAAGCGAGACTATTTTGGTAAATATGGAGCAACTGGGGCCAAGAGACCTCTAAATTATTTAATATTAGTTTATTAATAAACTAGCAGCACAGAAAAAAAATTGCAGCACAAACGAGCACAAATTGTGAGCAAACGAAAATAATATATTTGTGCACTAATATAAATATCTGATGTTCATTTTAACGGCACAAACAAATTGGGCACACAATGAGTGCACTTTCTGTGACATTTAGAGGAACTGCAGTGAACTGACCCCAGCACAAATCGGGCACAAACAAATGACATCAGTTTTGGGCAATTTAGAGGAAATAATGGGGTGGAGAGTGATGTTGCAGCTCCCGAAGTGTTTTGATAAGGCAATATCAATAAAAATAGATACAGTGATTATTTTAACTGCACATATCCAACACAAAGGAATGACGAATGAAACCTGGGCTGGAGAGTGATGTCACGACTTTCGAAACACTTTGGTTATATCTAAACAATGAAAATAGATACAGTGTTTGATTTAACGACACAAACGAATGACATCAGTTTAGTTCGATTTAGAGGAAATGGGGTGGAGAGTGACGTCACGACTCCTGAAATATTTAGTTTATATTTAAAGGAGGAAAACAGATACAGTGTTTGTTTTATCAGCACAAATCCAGCATAAATAACCTTGACCGATTTGAAGTCATTTGAGCAACAGGGGGTGGAAAGTGACGTCACACGGTCAAAAAAAAATAATGCTTAATATCTCAGACCTCAATCCAACACAAACGTTCGTTTTTGCGGCACAAATCAGCACAAACGAATGGCATAGTTTTGAGGATTACTTGTTTTTATGGGGTGCCATCTTCACGGAGGTCCACTTTCTTGATCTACATTACAGGTGTCAAACTCAGTTCCTGGAGGACCACAACTCTGCACAGTTTAGTTCCAACCCGAATTAAACTCACCTGATGAAACTACTTGAGTCCTTCAGGTTTGTTTTGTAGCACTGACCATAAAGGCCAAAAGGCCTCAAAAAACTAATTAATCCGACTACGCCACCCTGGTGGGGAGCCAGGGAAATACACCCGATTAGGACTCACAGGTAAGTTTTACCACTGTGGAAGGCAAGGAATAAATGGAGCGAGACAGGAGGAACAATACAAAAATCTATGTTTTATTTTTAAAAGCACAATTAAAAAAGACCAATAAAACCACCATTTACTTCCCAGCCAGGCGTAGTGGGAGCAGAGTTGTCCAGCTGCCACTCTGAATGGTAAATTAACCCAGTTAAACGTTACCCCACGTCAACCACTGCACGCACACTATAAATGGAAATCATATCACTCCACACAGCCCCCTGTGAAACACCACCGAAAGGCAGCAGCTGGCTTCCCTGCTTCGCAACCAGGCCTGGAAATGGCTCCTAGGCACACAACAGAAAATTCAAATTAAATCAAAAAGAAAACAATTGCTCCAAATAATAATAATAATAATAATAATAATAATAATAATAATAATAATAGTAAATAATAATAATAATAATAATAAATATAGCTGCAAGCAGCAATTGCGGGGCCAAGCCATGCAGAGGCACCATGAAAAGCAGTCCAGAGGCCATGAGCAGCAAGCTCCATAGAGCACCAGATGAAGTGAAACAATGAGTTCTGAATACATTTGAAATTCACTTAACTGGAAACGCAAGCAAAAACATAAGAATTTGACGAATTTACTGGTTTATAACTCTTGACCAGTAGGTGACGCTGTTACCAAATTTATGTGAGGTGGTCGGCGTGAGATGACAATGACACACTTTACGTTTTGTGTCAATATATACAGTATAAGCATTGCAGAGTTACAGCTTCAGATGCAGTTTAGCATTGTATCAACACATTTATCAGTGCAGTAAACAACACGATTTTCTGATAAACTGTTCAAAAGTTTTAAGCATAAATATGCATTTTAGGTATCTCCTGACTTGTAGGTGGCGCTGTGGCCAACTTTGGCATGCACCTTAAGATCATAGTGTTCATTGAGAATTTTAAGTTTCATTTTTATTGAGTAATTTTTGGCTGAGATACAGCCTCTGAACCAATTTTTGATGTACTTTGTTATGTTTGCAACATCATAACTTTTGAACAAAATTGAATATTTTAATTCTGTTCAGTTATTTCTGTGCGGCTCAGTCCATAGATTATCTGAGCAAAATTTGGGAAAAAATGGTTCAGTTTTGAAGGACGAGTAATGTTTAAATGTATTACTGTACTTTTCAAAATGGTCACTACTGTAATGGGCGGAGTTTTAATGTACCATATTGGTTTGAATCGGCATGATCAGTGAAATCTTTTGTGCTATGTTTTATTTTTGTAGCTCAAATGGCTAAAAAGTTATAACAGTTTAATTGTCGAAATTTTGGTCTGCTGGTGGTGCTATAGACTTAGGGCTAGAGACTCCAAATTTTTCCCAAATATTTCTAGGAAAGGCACAATTCCTGCATTAACTTCTGTTTCATGTCATCTTTGGTGCTTAGCCCCTAAAAACTCAATATCGCCCTATGCTGGTTTCGAACCTTCAACTTCTGCGTTGGCAGCACATTGTCTTAACACTTTGAGCTAGTAGGTCACGGATGTTTTCTGAGCTACTTGAAAGAGGTGTGAATGTGAGAATCAGTTCAGCAAAACAGTTCTCTAGTCAGTGTGAGGTAACAATGACACACAATAAGGTTTGTGTCAATATGTATAAGCGTTGCACTGTTACAGCCTCAGATGCAGTTTAGCATTGTACCAGCCCATTTGTCGGTGCAGTAAACAACAACCGTATTGCCTATCAACACAAAATTGATAACTTTGTGCCAGCCAGGTCTGAAGATCACGTGAGTCAAATTTGGTGAAAATTGGACCAATGGCCTTGGAGGAGTTTGGAAAAGTGCGTTTTTGAACCAATTCAAGATGGCGGACAGAAAGTTTTGGCAATTATAGCATATGGGGTATCTATGTTTTCAGCATCACCTAGGGAATAATTTGAGCTCAATTTCTTAAAAATCTGAATAAGCAGTCAAAAGTTATTACCAAATATGTAAGTTTCGTTATTAATGAATAATGAATGGTTTATAACTCTTGATCCATAGGTGGCGCTGTCATTTTTATGGTTTGTTTATTGTGATGTGGCGATGACACACCTAAAATTTGGTGTCGATATCTTTAAGTATCGCAGAGATACAGCCTCATATGTTGTTTGGCATCATGTCAGCACATTTGTCGATGTAATACACAAAAACCGTTACACCTATCGACACGAATTTGATAACTTTTTGTCAGCATGGTCTGAAGATGATCTGAGTCAAATTTGGTGAAAATTGGACCAACGGTCTAGGAGGAGTTCGAAAAAGTAGCGTTTCCATTTGCATAACAATGGCAGACAGGAAGTTGGTCAAATTATGGAAAATTTGATGCCAATCTGTGCACGACCTTCCAAGGAATCTATCAAGACCAGTCACGTGACAATGAAGTCAACGCAGCAGAAGTTATTAGCATTTTTCGAAATTTCTTTATAACCTTTTACCACAAGGTGGCGCTGGTCCGAAATTTTTTGAGCACTTTCAGGGCATGGAAGTGAACATGCGTACCAATTTTGGTGGCATTACCTCATTTCCTTGATAAAATATGACATTTTTGGACAAAATTCAAAATGGCCGACACCCAAAATGGCGAATATGGGAAAATTGGATATCAATCGACTCAAAATGTCTCTCTGAATGCAATGAGACCAATTTTGTGAATTTTGACCCAAGGGCTCATGAGATATTGGCCAAAATAGCAATTTTTCGTATCTCCTGACCACTAGGTGGCGCTGCGCCTAAACTTTGCAGGCCACCTCACACCATAGTTGTCATAACACACAGCAAGTTTGGTGACAATAACCCAAAGCGTTGGCGAGATATGGCCTAATGATCAATTTTACGACGACTTCGAACAATTCGTTCGCGTACAATTTCACAACCGTTTCACTAATCAACTTTCTTTTGATAACTTTTTGTCAGCATGGTCTGAAGATGACCTGGTTCAATTTTGGTGACAATTGACTTAGCCGTCTAGGACGAGTTCGAAAAAGTAGGTTTTATAAACTCATAATTTTAGAAAAAAAACTACACCTTACGATTTTTGAAATTTGGTGTCAATTTGCATTGGCATAAACCAATAAATCAAGGAAAAAAAGAATTTTGAATTTGCCACCTATGGTTCAAAAGTTATAACCATTTCAAAATTGCAACTTTGGACCAGTGGTGGCGCTAGAGAGTAAGGCTTACAGGGTCCAAATTTGGTCCATTTGATGAATTCAATGTTCTCTACCCATGTGCCAAATTTCACAACTTTCCTACCATCGGTTATATGGGCTGCCATTCAAATCACGGCGGAAGAATAATAATAATAATAATAATAATAATAATAATAATAATAATAATAATAAGAACCGGAACAAAAACAATAGGTGCCTCCGCACCTTCGGTGCTTGGCCCCTAATAATAATAATAATAATAATAATAATAATAAGAACCAGAACAAAAACAATAGGTGCCTCCGCACCTTCGGTGCTTGGCCCCTAATAATACAAACACTAACCAACAATAAATAAACACAACAAAGCCCCAGAGAACACAAAAATAGAAACAAACAGTTCAAAACAAGACCCTCAAATAAGCTTAGTACCTACAGACACTCACAAACCCACAGCCTGTACAACGGCTGCACGTACCTTAGGCCAGCCTGCACATCAAACACTCATATTGAAAAGTCACAATACCAAGAATCAAAAGAGAGCAATGGTTCACTGTCCGTAAGCAAAAATTATTTGCACTCAAATGATCAAAAGGGGCAGAAAGCAAAATAACTGTCAACAAAACAAATGCCGGTAGGCAAAACAAACAGTATAGACAAAACAATGAAATATAAGCAAAACAAATAATATAAGCAAAACAAAAGAAAAAGAGTCGAGGCAAAACAGAGAAAAAGAAAATCAATCTAAGCAAAACAGCAGCGGCGTCACATGTAGAGTCTTCCACCAAGGACCGTAAAAAAGATCATGAAGTTCCGCTTCCCCTCAATGATTTAACAAGACAATAAGTTAATAAATGATCGCACCCCATTTGCGGAAGAAAGAAAAGACGTACTTACGCGCGAGGTCGACTGAAGCTTACACAGCGCTATATGGTTACTCACACAAGCATCATGGCTCAAATGTGCCGGTTAACACTCACGCCCCCACTTGTTGCTATAACTAAAAGTGAAACACAATAAATGCCCATACCAAATCACGGCAAACGTGTTCCATACAAAATCACCGCACATACCTGTGAAGCGAGACTCCGCCACAAACTTTCCACAAGCAGAGGCCCCAGCACAACTCTAACCCAACTACAGACAGCACAGAGAGTCAGCACATTTTCAACCCCTTCACAATACCGAAATAATGACCTTAACCTACCTCACGCAAACGGGTAACAAGGAGCACATCAAACGAGGAAAATGCCAGGAAGCCCAAGATCAACAGGACACCACATACCAGTCAAAATAAGAGTCCTTAAATAGTCTGGCTGTTCGCACATCATTGGTCTGCCAATCACATGCTGACCCAGCCCAAAATTACACACCTTGCCACAGTTTGAAACCAGGTAAGTGTGTTGAAGTAGGGTTGAAGTAGACATCTGAAAATCCATCCAGGAACTGAATTTGACACCCCTGGCCTACGTGTACCACAATGCTTTCCACCTCTCACCTCCCATGTTTCATATAAACTTGACTCTGATGACCTGCAGCCCATTCACTCACGTATAAGCACTTTGACAGACAACCATGGCTGAGTTTTGCTTCATGTTATGGACTTTATCAAGCGTTTCATTTACTGAAATCACGTGACTTTGCCCATTTGATATGTGCTCTGATCCACTGATTTAAATAATACAAGTGTCAAGGTTTTGAAGCTTCATGAAGCAGTGCTTCAAAATCAGCCATCACCTCTGTTTACTGGAATACTCTTGTGGATTACAGGTGTGTTACTTGTTCATGTACATTCAGAGCGTTTCATTGGTTTGTGTTTTAATCTTAGACTATTTCTGTTTTTATTGTTTGCTGTCTGGATATTGGATTACTCTTTGTGGATTACCCTTGATTATGATTGATTGCTTGTTTTGTCCTCTTGCCTGTCTAAAAGACACTCTGAATAAGAAACTAACACCACCACTAGGTGTCTGTAAATGTCTTAATTCACCAAAAGTCATTGAGTCATTTGATTTATTCAAACTACTGATTCATTCAGGAATGACTCTATTTTCTGAATTGTTGGTTCACAATAATATGTTCAAAACAGTCCATGAGTGAGCGATAATGTAAAACACATAATACCTGTTGACAAATGATGGTGTTTTCTCTCTGAGGTCTGGTGGATGATCTTTTGACCAGTCACTCTTCAGAGACACAGAGCTGGACACACATGATCCTGATCTCCCACTGAAGACACAAACACACCAGAGGAATAAACTGCAGGAGAAACTTCAGTCTCCTTTACAAGAGTTTATGAAGAAATATGAGTTTGTGTAGTTTAATTCAGCACAAACTAATAGTTGACTGAAGGTCTGTCTGATCAGGTCTGCTACACAGGAATCATGGGTAAACAGACGAGAGATGAGCTGCTTTCTCATTCTGCACAATCTCTGCTTCACTGAAAACACATTTGACCCTAAAACCTTGTGATGGAACCTGTAGAGTAAAAAACTCACTACAGAGACCAGATGAGGAGATATAAAACACAAAACATTATTGTGTATCTATAGAAATTAATATCATCTCTGAGTCTGAGAGACAAAAATACTTTATAATTCCCTTTACTGAACTACACACTGTACGTCTCTCCTCTATAAGCACAAGCTGAAACTGTTCTGTGGTCAGCTTTAACTCTGATGTTGTCCAGGAATTTAAACAGCACACATGACACATATTCAGCTCTGGTAAATATGAGCCCAGGGGGGTATTCCAGAAAGCAGGTTATGTGACATACCCAGGTAAGTTTGAGAGTAAGTAGGTGGATAACCTCAGATTTGGTTCCAAAATCTGAGGTAACTTCTGGGGTATGGTAAGTAGCCATAGCAACTTACTCGCTGAAGATAACCTGCTCTGTAGCAGGTTATGTTCCAGAGTTTGTCTGTTTCAGAGAGTTTACTGAGCATTGCATGCTCTTTAGATGAAAATTTTGATGGACGTAGAAGCACAGATATACGAGTTTTTAATCGTGAGAGGGTTATAAGTGCATATTTCTTTTAAAAACTAAATTAATATTTGAATGAGCATTGTCGTTTTTCAAAACAATCGTTAATGTATTTAACAAACCTTTTCAAATCAGACGTGACAAACTGCAGGTCTGCGCTTACCATGGTTAACATACTGCTCAGTGCAGCTCTTTGTTTTTTGCGTCAGGGTATTTTACTGTACAATGTGGCAGCGTGTCCATCTGTACAGAATGCCTGGCACTGAACTATTTTATACACTTTTGTACAGTTCATCGGCCATAAACTACTGAGTATCATTACTGAAACGTGTTAGAGTGCAGCAATAGTGTAGTGGTCAGTGCACCCCTAAAGTACGACGGTGCTCACAGCAGAGCGAGTTCGAATATCGCATATAATTTTTTTTTTCTCTTCCTCTCTCTCTCTCTGCACCCCTCACATTGTTCTGTAGCCTATATATAATATTATAAGAAATGGCAGGTTTGTCTTTTCTATGAAAATATATCCATATTTAAAATTGTAGTCATTCATATGTATACATCTATTCACACTGCACACACACATTCTTGATACAATTTTTTTTAATATCATTTTTTTCAGGGTTTCCAAATGCTATTGGGTGCATTAATTGCAGCCTCTTTCCATCAGTCAATAAAGGACACTGATAATATGAAACATTTTTAACATTTTTAATATTAACAACTTAAATTTCTTTCCTTAATCTGTTGGTGTTACAACTATTAAACTCATTACTGCTTCCACTAACTATAGCTCATATGTGATGACCCCACCTCATCACCTGGTTGAGGCTAAATATCCAGGGTCTGTACATAATACCAGAATTTTCAGGGAGTCTTCATTATGACACATTATAACAGGATACATTTGATTTACACAATGTTTTTTTATTTTTTATTTGCTATATTTGTATTATACACCTCAATCATTACTGGGCACTACATAGGTTACTTGCTGGAGGACAGAGGATACTTTTTTGTATATGATGATACCCTACCCTGCACTCAGCTTGACCCAGAGGAACCCTCAGTGACCCAACAGACCAATGAGATGGAAGAGTTCTAAGAGAAATGATTTGTCAAATTAATTAAATAGTTTGGTCTGAAGCACTGTTCGTTTCTTTATTTCCTGAAATAAAATGAATGTGTGGAGAGGTAAGCATGATTGAACACCCAATGAGGGGGGAGAGCATGCTCGGAGCCCGGCGGCTAATCAGCAGGCCAATCAGAAATAATAAATAACACCTGTTTATTCTAGTGATTGGACCGGAGAGACACCCTTCTTAAGGAGAGGAGAAGGAGCAGCCGGGAGAGAGGAGAGCACACACACACACAGAGCTACAGTGTGGTGGTGTTTACAATTGAAAAATAAAAGAGTTTACTTACCTGATATCGCCGACCCTGTCTTCTTTTTCCCCTCATACGAACAAACTTTACTACAGTGGTGCCGAAACCCGGGAAGAAGAAGAAACTTTGCTGCCAGAATGACCACTCCGTCAAGACTGCCATTTGCGGAAGCCATCCAGGCCCTCGCGGCCCTCCACCAACAACAACATGATGCGCTGGTGGAACTGAAGAACACCCAGGAACAACGTTTCCAAGTCCTCATGGAGGCCCAGTCGGAGGACCGCGAGCAAATCCGGAGTCTGCTGTCCCAGGAGATCCGGCCCGCTCCGACATCTGCCGCCCACCCTCCCCTCGCCTTACAGAAAATGGCATCGGAGGACGACCCGGAAGTGTTCCTCAATCTCTTTGAGAAGATGGCGGAGGCGTGTGGCTGGCCGCGGGCCGAGTGGCCGGTACGAGTCATCCCGAGTCATCCTCGGGCGAAGCCCAGATCGCAGCACAGCAGCTACCGGCCCAGAATCTCCTGGAGTACCCTCACCTGAAGCGGCCCTTTGCATTCGCTCAGCAGCTCCGTGATGCCTGCCGCAGATGGCTACTACAGGATGACCGGACCGTCGCCCAGATAATGGATGCCGTGGTGCTGGAGCAGTTCATCACCCGCCTCCCCTCCCGAACATCGGAGTGGGTCCAGTGCCACCGCCCCAAGGATCTGGAGACGGCCATCCAACTGGCGGAGGATCACCTGGTGGCGAAGTCCAGGGTCGGCGAAATAACCTCTCTCTCCTCTCTCCCTGTTTCTCTCTCTCCTCTTCCTGTTCCCAGGCCCAGATTGCGGGCACCGGCCACACCAGCACCCAGACGGCGGTGCACAGAGGCGGATCCGCCGAGCGTCCCAATAGGGGCGGGCTCCTATCCGGGAGGAGGGGTGGAGCCACGACCCCTGGCGGTTCCCCAGACAGAGCCAGGTCTCTCTCCGGTTCAATCGGTTGGTCTTGCTGGCCCCGGGGGTATAGTGAGAAGGTCTGGGTCGATGCATTGGCGTCGCGGGGATGAGAATAGCGCACCAAAAATCTGCTCCGAGAAGGAGGTGAGTGCGTTGATTCGCGTCCCAGCCACGCCAGTCGTCGCCCCCGGTCGCGACGGGCTATACCGGATACCTGTGAGTATAAAAGGGGGTACATATCAAGCTTTGGTGGATTCGGGGTGTAACCAGACCTCCATCCACCAAAGCCTGCTTCAAGACCCGGCATTGGATACCAGCCGCACGGTAAGGGTAAGGTGTGTGCACGGGGATGTAATTCACTACCCGCTAACGGCTATAAATATTCAATTCAGGGGTAAAAAGCATAGCGTAGAGGTAGCAGTTAACCCGCACCTCAAACACCCGCTAATTCTGGGAACCAATTGGCCTGGATTTAATAGATTATTATGGGTCTTATGTGTGGGTGTTTCTTGGAAAAAGAAATCGCCGAAGAGGGGGCGGGTCGCTCAGCTGGGGGAATCCCAAGCAGTGACGTCACGCGCTGACTCAGGGGAAGGGCTGGGAATTTCCCGGTGTAAAGACTTTCCCCTGGAGCAGTCGCGTGACGACACGCTGAGACATGCACTCGAAAGAGTGCAGGTCATAGATGGGCAAAACCTCCAGCCTGATCGGCCCCTCTCCTATCCCTATTTTGCGATCATTAATGACAGGGTGTATCGAGTGACCCAAGACGCTCAGACAAAAGAAGATACAACCCAATTATTAGTACCAAAGAGCCGTCGGGAAATGCTTTTCCAGGCGGCTCATTCTAATCCTATGGCCGGACATTTAGGTCAGGCGGCCACACTAAATCGTCTCATGGCCCGATTCTTTTGGCCGGGCATTCACGGTGACGTCAGCAGATGGTGCGCTGCGTGTCGTGAATGTCAGCTGGTAAATCCACCGGCCACCCCAAAAGCGCCATTGCGCCCATTACCAGTTATGGAGATCCCCTTCGAGAGAATTGGTATGGATCTCATCGGGCAATTAGAGCGATCCGCACGCGGGCACCGGTTTGCATTAGTCCTAGTGGATTATGCAACCTGATACCCGGAAGCAGTAGCGCTCCGTAACATCTCGGCAAAGAGCGTTGCGGAGGCTCTGTTTCGCATAATCTCCCGAGTGGGAATCCCCAAGGAGATTCTCACTGATCAAGGCACCGCGTTCATGTCACGCACCATGCGCGAGCTTTACGGATTATTGGGCGTTAAATCAATTCGCACCAGCGTCTATCACCCACAAACAGACGGACTGGTGGAAAGGTTTAATCGCACGCTTAAATCCATGATCCATAAATTTGTTCACGAGGACGCGAAAAACTGGGATAAGTGGTTAGAGCCCTTGTTATTCGCAGTGCGGGTTATTCGATAGCCCCAGTGACATTCTGTACAACAGACAGAAACAATCATTGACATACTCTGAAATTCCAATACTCAATAGAACAACTCTTAATGAAAAAGCAAGGCTTAAGCGCAAGGACAGACGTCTCCGGCAGAGGGCGCGCCGAGCCAAGAAGCCAGCTGGACGAACTCTAGTTGACCTGACTGCTCAACTCACGCACATGAGCCTTTAAACATACCGACTCACATACGCTAGCCATGCTTGATGATTAAACTGCTTAAAAGATTCATGTTTGAATATACTCTGTCGACTTTATATCTGTTTGACCAAAAGTCTATAACTGACAAACATGATATGCAATGTAAGAGTTAGAAGGTTATATATCTAATGTGCTTCTCTTGCAAAGAACAAGTATAAATCTGTTCGCATAAGCCATGATCTATAATGCACATACCTATGTACATGTTGATTCATGTTCTAGTGATACTTAGGAACAAGTATAAATCTGTTCACATAAAACATGATCTATATTACTGGAATTTTTGGTTAGAAGTTTTGGCCTCATTATACAGTTGGTCCCTAATGATTTATAAACTGTTGTCAAAATGTAATGGGGAAAACCCAGAATGTTGTCCGTACATGTACCCTGTGCGTACATGAGTACAATCCAATATGTCAAATCCTCAATGATGTATGAGGTATATTTATGTGCATGACTTTATTGTACGAGTATAAAAAGCTGAGCCACACAGATCAGCTTTGCGTGTTCTCCAATCTCTTTATACTGAAGGTTGGTTTGCCCGTTATCCTCAACGGAGGGTAATGTAAGGAGTTTTGTTTTCTGTTATATGTCTTTTTGTTATTTCTACTTTTTCACTGGATTTCATTTTGTTAATAAAAGTATATTTTATTAATTTACTTCGCTGGAGTGGACATTGAATTCATTTGCCAGAGCCCATCAAGTTACCCTGTGTGGTAAAGTATGATCTAATGTATTCTTTTTGCAAATCATTTAAAAGACGATCCTTCAACTAAACTCTAGCTAAGAAATATAGCCAAGAGAGGATTCTGGTTTATCTTTGTTTAATTAAGGTGATTAAATAAAGGCGATCCAGTACATGGAGGCCCCAGGCGAGGATCTATTTTAATTTGTAAAAGGAGATATAGTTAGATTAGAGAGAAAAAGTAGGGGATGCCCGAAAAAGAAATCTCTCGAACTGAGTATAGGATAAGTGCACATAGACCTAAAGACGGATCTATATTCTATACAAAAACATGACTGAAGTTTCAGGTATTCAAATCCATCTTATCTCAGATGAGGAATTGAAAACGCGTAAAAAGGAGAATCCTTTACACGTTTCGCCCCAATCGTGTACAATAGGTAATTGCGTTTACATAGGCGTAAATGATCAAGAAAATAACAGGCTGGAGTTGTACGACGCAATAGACAAAGCGACGGAGACCGGTGAACAAGTAGAGTTCATTCTACATAACCATGAGGGTCCCGTGCAATACCCAGAACGATTCAGAGGCCGCATAAAAGTGTTAAAAAATAACACGACCGTAAGTCCTGAATTTTATGCTGAAGCAGAAGAAGAAAGAGCTACTTCTATCTTGGGCGATCAGGCTTCCGCTGGCGCCCAGTACAGGTCTGAAGTTACAGTCCAACCCCAGAGAATGGGGAGGGAGACGGAGACGGATGCCAGAGAAAGGGTTCCCTTGCGAAGGGAGAAATCCCAAGCACACTGTAAGATGAAGTGCGCAGGAAAAAGGAAAGGGCTAAAAAGAGTCCATAATACACTAACACAGTCTAACACAGACTTGTTATCAGAAGATAGTGTTTAACAAACAAGAGCCAAAAGGAGTTAAATAATTAGTTAGTCTCCAAAATGGGCTCAAACTTCATCTAGAAAGGTGAAAGGTTGAACAAAAAAAGAGAAGGCTTATATGATATATCTAGCTTCGGCTAATATCTTGTACTGCAGGCAAGATATTAGGATGAACTGATATAGACAGAAAGCCAAACTCGATATGATCCGTAAATTGGCAGACGGATTAGGCTACAAATGATAGTCATGATTTGGGCAGGATTAATAGATGAAAATTAATCAAGCAAACAGGTCCCAAAATTAGGTTAAAATAAGATCAGAAAACACTTTGCTAAAAGTGTCTCTCAAGAGAGCAGAGGTAGGCAGTTAATCACCAAAGAAAAGGTGAGACGCGGAACTCCTCTGCCCAGTGCCTCGAGTGAGGCCGTTAGCTCAGACGAGACCAGCTCCTCTGAAGGAGGGTCCGTCCGTAAATCAGTAATGCTGGGAAAAACCAGTAAGCCTAAAAAATCTTCTCAGGTTGTTTCTGAATTAGGAGAGAGGGCTCTCTATCCGTTAACACAAATAACCTTCCCGCCTGAAGCGACAGTGATGGAAAAAGCCCAGGAAATAGTGAGAATGGGCGAACTATACAAAGCTGACGATGACTTAATCGAAGCAATGATAGTCCATCACACTAAACGTAAAATCGCAGTAGCCACAGTAAGGTTACAACTAGGGATGATACTGGGCAGAACCCCGGATGATGAAAGAAGTGAGCGGGCTGAATTAATAAAGTCAATTGGAGTTTACCCGTATTGTCTTGACAGACAGAGTAAAGCCGAATCCGTGTATGCGCTGATTCGAGAGCTCCAAGAGCTGACAGATTTAGTGCCTGGACTAGCGGAGGTGAAGCTGCTAGGGCCTGAAACCAGCTGGGTAGAACTATCTAATTTTGCCATCCGCTGGGAAAGAAAGCGTAAAATAATTTCAGACAAACAGAGGGTACAGCCTCCAAGGGCAGCAGCTCAAAGAGCCCCGCCCGCACGAAAAAGCAGGCAGCAGAAGCCGAGGTCCGAAGCTGCACCGAGAGAGAAATACCAGGGCCAGAGAGCTCAGGAAAAGTCTAAGAATAAAAGCAAACTGCAAAAGTCAGATTTTAAACCAAAATCTGCAGAAAGCGACTATGTCTCAAAAGAGAACTGGGAAAGAATGACCCCAGAACAGAGACAGGAACTAATAGACAAGAGAAATAAAAAGAAACAGCCAAAATCAAAGAATAAAACTAAAGAAGTTAAAAACAGCGAGAAAGTTGTTAACAGCAACAGAAAAGCCTCTCAGAATCGAGAAGAATAGGGTTGCCTGACTCCAGGGAAAAAGGCCATTATGTCTGAACAAGTTACTGAAACGGCAGATATGAATTTAAATATAAATTATGAGGGCATATTATTTGATCTTGATACAGGAGCAGACGTCACTGTTGTGGGTCAGCTGCCTGAAGAAGCCCAGAAATTGAAATTGCATTTAATGTCAAAGACTTTAGAGGTAATATAGAAACGCATAAAGTTTATGATTGGAAAAATTTGCAAATTATCAAAGGTGTTAATAATTTAATGACACTAAAAGATGCTAGCGCAATATTACAAAGTAAACAGATAAATTGGTTGAAAAAAGTAGACCTGGAGCAGGAAATTAAAAGAATGGCCGAAGCTAGCAAAGCCGACCGCACTAAAGTAACAGAGATATTAAGAAAATATCAAACCCACGCCGCAAGAAGTAAACATGATTGCGGAAAATTATCTGATAAATGGCAGTACGAAATAAAAGGTGGAATCCCTCCACCACAAAGGCAATACCCGATAAATAAAAGCGCGCTGCCTGAGATAAAAATCACTATCGAAGAATTAAAACAAAAGGGTATAATAAAAGAAGTTGATAATGCGCCAACGAATTCCCCAATTCAAGCGGTTGCAAAACCAGATGGGGGATGGAGATTGGTAACGAATTATAAAGCACTAAATAAACAAACAATACCAGATACGAGATATCTGATTAATGGAAGGGATGCGACGAGCGCAGCCCCAGAAGGGAAAATATTGTCAAAGATAGATCTTGCAAACGGCTTTTGGTCTGTGCCGCTGACGCCTGAAAGCAGAGCGCGCACGGCCTTTACTTTTGAGAATAAACAGTATGTATATAATGTTTTACCACAAGGATTTAAGAATTCTCCAAATGCTTTTCAAGCCATAATGATGGAAATTCTTAAAGGCCTTCCAATCATTGTATACATCGATGATATTCTTATTGTTACCAACGACGAAAAAGAGCATCTTGAAATATTAGATGAAACCTTAAGCCGCCTAACCAAAGAAGGGTTTAGGTTAAATTATAAGAAAATGGAAATTGCTAAAGACAGTGTGGAGTTTTTAGGATTTCAGATAACTGGTAATGAACGATTTCTGTCACAAACTACAGAAAATAAATTAAAGGAATTGAGAGGAAAAAATATAACCAGTTTAAAACAATTACAGAGCATGTTGGGTACATTAAACTTTGTAAGAGATTTAATCCCAGGATATGCTAAACTTGCGAAACCTCTCTATAATGCAACCAAAGGAGGTGTTTTAAATTGGAGTGAAAAACTATCCGAAATAAAGGCTAAATTAATCGACGAAGCTTTAAATAATGGTCGTTTAGTCAGAAGAGACGAGAACACTCCATTAGTAGTGAAAATAGCTAATACGGAGGAAGAAATAGAGTTGATAGTCTTTAATGAAGGAAATGAAAAACACCCTGTCAGTTTCGTGTCCGCCACTAAAGCGGCTAATCAGAAAAAGTTGCAAAACCAAAGTGGTGCTGACATTTTAGCCTCACTAGCTAAATCACTGTTAACCTTGAAAAGCTTGGCGTTGGACCAGCAAATTATAGTGAAAGCTAAAGGCGAGGGAATAAATCAAATAGTTAGGGAAGCTAAAAATTTAATTAGCGAGAACAAATGTGTGCATTCACATACTTGGGCCAAATGGTCTTTAGGTCAAAAGGGAAAAAATTACCAAGGTGCCCATAAATAAAGTTTGTTATTATACCGATGGTACAACTGAACAAGGACAGACGAGATGGGCCTGGATTCGGAAAAAGGGCCGTAAGGTCACCGAGTCAGATAAAGGTAGCTTAGAGACAGGATTGAGTGATCAAGTTGCTGAAGTAAAAGCATTTAGGAAAGCTTTAGAAAAAGCTAAACAACTAAATGATATTAATTGTTATATAGTAACTGATAGTGACTATATTTATCAAGCTGTAGAAGAACACCTAACTACATGGAAAAATAATGATTTTAATACTTCCAAAGGGAAGCAATTAAAACAAGCTGAAGATTGGCGTGTAATAGATGGTCTAATCACGGAGATTATGCCCACCGTATTACATCAAACCAGTCATACGTCACAGAATACGACAGCTGCCTTAGGGAACAAACAGGTGGATGACTATGTTCGCACAGTCCGGGCTGTCACGAAAGAAAGTCAAAAAGACATTCTTGAGAAATTACATGTAGAGTTAAAACATCCTACAACAAAATATTTAGCGCTATATTGTCATGCTTTAGGTCTAAATATTCAAAACTTAAAATCCGAGTATCATAGGATAAAAGTAAACTGTCCAAATTGCAGAAAGGCAATGGATTCACGTAATAATGATTACGGATCTATAAAAACAGATCAGGAAAATGATGAAATCAGCATGGATTTCGCGGGGCCTATTAGGCCTCAAACTAAAAAGAAAAATTGTTATTTTCTTTTAATAACAGATAATGCGAGTAATTATACACAGATTTATCCGTGTGAAAGAGCTACCGAACAGGTAGTAATTAAAAGCTTATCTGAGTATTTTTAAATATAGAGGAACACCAAATCGTGTCCGAGGCGATAATGCGCATAATCTTACCGGACAGGAAGTAGAAAACTTTCTAAAGAATGAAGGTGTAAAATTGATCAAATCAGTGAAATACCAACCCGCTAGTAATGGAATAGCGGAGAGAATGATCAAAGAAGCAAAATCTTGGTTTGTAAAAAATCAGGATAAAGATTGGGACGAGCAGATTAATGACTGCTTGAAATTTCTAAATTACAGAGTTCCTATACCTGAAAAGGAGGAAAATCCCCGACAAGGCAAGAGCCAGGTAAAGGTAGGAGACACTGTATATATCCAAAGAAAAGTAAAAGGCCGTAGATTTAAACAAAATTTAGGTACAGAGGATAAAGTTATATCCGTGCCATCTAAAACTACGGTCGAATTAGAAGCAAACGGCATCTGGAGTCTCCGAGATCTCATTAAAAAGCCGGAATGATGGCAGAGAAAAACTTGACCTGTGACCTCAAGTCTAGTGAAGGCCTTTATAAGCAAAAAGGCTTCATCAGAATTATTAGAGGTTTTTCTGGAAACTTAACCATTGAAAAATGGCTTAAACCAGAATATGACAGAGCTCTGGGTAGAAAGTCTATGGGTATTGAAGGTACAACTGCTATAAGTTACAGGATCGAAGACTGCGCCGTATGTACAAAACCTAATGTAGCGATTAAACTAGCTGAAGGCTTATATGCTAATAGGCCGAATAAAGCAGAGTTGCTAATTCAGCATGGTTTAGAAGCTCATTTCCCGTGGTGGAACGAGCTAGGAGAGATTGAAGCTTGTGCTTTAAATCACGTCACAATTTGTGGTGATTGCAGAGAATCACACCAAAAAGTCGAAATCGAACAATATGAGATAAAACAGGATGGATGCCTATGTCGAAACTGTCAGTCATGTAAACAGCGATTCCTAGCATTAGGAAAAGAATGTCGTTGTATGTTTGATGGGGAAGTATTTACATCATGTGACAGATGTAAGAGTCTATTCAATTGCAAATGCTTGAAGTTAATAAGCAAAAAGCAAATATGGATGACTAGAAAATCCAGAAAGGCTTAAGGAGCCTTGGTTGAAAATAGAATAATGACGGATTGGAATATAAATCCCGTATCTCTTATGACAAATACAGATACAGAATTTTTGGCCCAAAGACTCAGAGAACTGTCCTTTTGCCCGGGGGGAATCCCAGGGGGGCAGGAGTCTTTAACGGGGAACGAGAGTTTCCGAAGCGGCCTTGTGTATCTCACCTATCTAGGAGGGTGGGAGACTGCTGTGAAATTGCAGTTACATAGACATGTAAGCTACAAGAGGAGCAGCGGGGGTGCGTGTATATGGCTCTTGCATGACACCAAGTGGTTTAAATGTGAATTGTCTGATGCTATAATTATAGCAGCAAAAGGAATGACGTTTAACCAATGCATCAAAGTATGCGAACCACAGGATGAGCCTAGCTATTTCAGTGAAACAAACATATCAGTGTATGGATCACGACAGTCCTTTAGAGAGGGAAAAGCTCAGATTAAAATAATCAGATCCACACAACCATATCCATCAATGACTACTGAACCAAGTGATGAAGATACGTCCAGAATGGAAGTTCTAGATTTAACTATACTGTTAAATTTAACAGGGAGTTACTTGGGGATAGGAGAATGCATTGAAGGGATTAATGTCTATTTGAAAAGATCAAATGAGAAATCGGATATGGAATCAGAAAATAAACTAATTAAATTGAAAAAGTGGATCTGGAAAAAATTTAGTCGAGGGACAGATTAGGTTATGAAACATGGTTTGTCTCCATTCTCTGTTGCAGGAAAAATGCAGGAAGGTGAGCCGGAGAAAAGGGGGAAGGCTGGCAAGAAGTGTACAGAGTCACGCATTGGGAGTGCGGTGATGAGTATAATGCTAACCTCGTCTTTACTCCTAATTGTTACAGGTGTCATCTTTTCAGGATTGGAGATTAAAACTGAAAGCACAGAAGAGACCCGACATGTGTGTAAACGTGTCGAGAAAATTGAACATTGGGTATGTCCAAATCAAGAAATAGCTGTAAAAAACAGAACCTACAATAGTAGTGATTTTGAAATTATGATGAAGTCATATGTTAAAGACATTGATGACAGATTTTGGGTATGTAATCACTCAAAACCAAGTGCATTATTCATACCATCCAAATATAATGGTTTGATGAATGACAAAGTTAAATTCAAATGGGATAGGCTTATAGTGGACAACGCCACCCATGTTAAACTGATTGGGCTTGAAATCCTAAATGAAAATCAGACAATATGGACTAATGAAAGTAGCCTAAGTGTCTGGAATTTGGAAGTAGGAATAGAGTTAAGCAAATCAGTAGGCCATTGCTGGCAGAGTTTAACAAATGAAAAGCAATGGGTAATGAGTGACTCCCTAACTGCACCTAAAAATGACAAAATACTTAGAGGTCTACATAGTAACCGTATAAGTAGGGTGGGGTTATTATCAGAAACAGGTAATGACACATCTAGGAAACGCAGATTAACCAATTGGTTAATGGGGGGAGCAAAAGGACATGTGACATATTGGCCTGATGATTTGAATAGTTCTCACCTTATATTAGGTGTTTACAAATCAAAACCAATAATTCCTTACGAAGAAATTAATTGAGTCACATGTCAGCAACACTTAACCCAAGGAAAGTACTGTGACAGTGAAAGGGATTGCACTAATAAACTAGGAATGAGGCCTTTTGGCTCTAGTGGGGCTAAATTTCTCATCATGAAATATGGGTCACTAAAATCAAATTCCTGGGCATCCTTTTTCTAACACAATATGGTTAAATATTGTACAGATCTGTCTAAAACAGAATATTGGTACTGTTATATAAAAGGTGAGTCATTGTATGACCAAAACCTGATGGATCAATATGAAAGTGAAATATTTGACAGATGGAAATCTTTTGTTAAATACAAAGGTATTCGAGAAGAGAGGGTTTTAAATGAAACCTGCCAAACAATAAAATGTTTTATTGACAAGAATTGGTTGGATGGTCGTGGTATACATCCCTTTATGTTAGATAGTAGCTATGGTATACCAAAAGCATTGGCCAATGAAAGTGGAATAACAGATTTTATTAAATCTATTCCAGATCAGCAGTATAGAATGGCCTTAGCATTATATGTTTACCAATGGGAAATGCTTTCAAGGGCAGAATATACAATTAGGCCCAGTCCAATCCATATGGGTTTGACTGACAGTGTGCATGGCCTGTGGCACAATAAGTTCTATATTAAATTTGATTTGGCCATAAGCTAATAGGAGCTTATCAACATCAATTTAATAAACTAAGGTTTTTTCATGCAAGCTTTAGAAAAACCATTTATACTAGAAACCTAGTCGATGTTTCCTTTGATAACACCACCAATGAATATTGGAAGGGTGGGGCTACGTTGAACATGGGTTTTAGTGGTTTTAAATGGAATTTATATGAAGATAATGGATTAAACAACACGGCAAGCCTATTTGGGATCGACCTACAAGAATGTGATCCAGATATCTTCAATAATTGGACTTATAAATATATGCCACCATACTCTCTTCAGGAAGATGAAATAAGGCTCTGGAAGGGTGAAAATAGTTTTTGCTCATGGGAAAATCATTCAATAATAACGGAAAAAATCCGTAAAAGATGTGATAAGATAAACTTTAGTGTCCCATGGCACTCACTATTTGTGCCAGTACTCCCTCTAGTAGCAAAGTATGAAAACCAAGTCCGGAAACATTGTAGTGTGATAAGTTTGCAGTACTACCATGCTAAACGAAAATTAACTGAAATTATAGATAATTATATCGAAGGAGTGAGCGTAGGTGCTAACTGGCATTTCGTTCACACCTGGATTTCTGGTTTGAATATCATAACTGATGATGTTTCAACCCTAGTTAAAATTAGAAGAGCTTTGGTGAACGCAGGTGTGATTGTTGCCTTGGGTACAGGGACAGCTGTCAATCTAATAAAGAACACCATCATAGGTTGGTGGAAATGGATAAAATTAGTTTTGATTATAGTGGGTTGCATAATTGCAGCAACCCTTTTTATCACGGTCTCATTAAAAATTGCTAAATTGTGTAACTTGCTGTCAAACTGCCCTATAGGGAGGAGGATAAGTTATGTCAAATTGGGGCCCAAGTAACTGGTCTGCAAAGACGCGCACACCATATATTAGGAGAGACCGTATGTGTGGAAAATCACACAGCAGAACAGTTAAGCTGAAGAAGTAACTGGCTTAATACGCTCTCTATACATCCAAAATCTCAAAAAATTCTTGAAGATGGCATCTCTCGACCCTAATCAGGAACACCATGAGATCATTGTGTCCGGTACAGATTATGCGCAGGTAAATTGATTTCTGATCATTGTAATTGTAATAACTATTGATTTATTATAGTTTTGTTATTATTGTATTACTAAATGAAGAAGAGAAACAGTTATGATCACGTGAACAGGTGTCTGTTAATTTGACCATAACCGAGATGCCTTACCTGTGCGAAGGACACAGTGGTATCATGTGGGAGGGGTTTTTGGGTTTTTTATGCTTTTTGTGATTTTTTGAAGATGAGTTTTTTAATTCTTTTTTATAAAAATCAAAGGATATCAAACCAATGACCATTTTTGTGTTTTAAATAAATGTGTAACTTACTGCAATATGTTTACAACAATCATGAGATGATAATGTGTGTAATTATCTCTTTGAGTGTAACATTTGGGTAAATGATGCGTATGATCTCTTAAAGGTTCCACTGGGATGGGAAGAAAACTGGACACGCCCTCCTTGTAGGCACCGTAGATTAAAAGAGTGTAAAATTTATTGGCATATAAATGGTGTTTTCTGGACTGTTTCTTAGTGAACAGACTAGACTTTAACAAGATCCATTATGTACTCTGTTGGAGCGATGAATGTTTAAGGCCTCTGTTTGAAACCTTAACAATGGCTGTGGGACAATCAGTAATGCCCTGGAAACCGATAATCACCTGTATGCAGCATGGACGGACAAAATATTTCGTCCATCCCTATTGGGTTAATGGGGAATTGCTAATGGGAATTATGACTAATCGTAATATCCTCTATGTCAAACCCACAGATCGAAGTCTTGGCTTGGGGGCAGGGCCGATGGAATTGTTTAAATTTAATGAACATTCCATTGAAACATGATCTAATAATCAGACTGCCTTGGGACCAGCTGACGAGACTGAGCGTTTCTGGACGGCGTTTTTGGCGGATGAGGCGGATTGGCCGGAGGCTTTTGGCCTCTCTAGGGAAGAGTGATTTACTGACTGTCCAGCTATCATACGATAAAAGGGGAAAGAAATTTAATCTCTGGTTAATTGGTAGTGATGGATGGGCCGTTCCGCTAGAACATTGTATATATGGATCTTGTATTTTAGACGAGTTAGACAATGATTACTTCCTGTCTCAGTGTAGAATGTCAAGAGGGGGTGTGTTATTCGATAGCCCCAGTGACATTCTGTACAACAGACAGAAACGATCATTGACATACTCTGAAATTCCAATACTCAATAGAACAACTCTTAATGAAAAAGCAAGGCTTAAGCGCAAGGACAGACGTCTCCGGCAGAGGGCGCGCCGAGCCAAGAAGCCAGCTGGACGAACTCTAGTTGACCTGACTGCTCAACTCACGCACATGAGCCTTTAAACATACCGACTCACATTCGCTAGCCATGCTTGATGATTAAACTGCTTAAAAGATTCATGTTTGAATATACTCTGTCGACTATATATCTGCTTGACCAAAAGTCTATAACTGACAAACATGATATGCAATGTAAGAGTTAGAAGGTTATATATCTAATGTGCTTCTCTTGCAAAGAACAAGTATAAATCTGTTCACATAAAACATGATCTATATTACTGGAATTTTTGGTTAGAAGTTTTGGCCACATTATACAGTTGGTCCCTAATGATTTATAAACTGTTGTCAAAATGTAATGGGGAAAACCCAGAATGTTGTCCGTACATGTACCCTGTGCGTACATGAGTACAATCCAATATGTCAAATCCTCAATGATGTATGAGGTATATTTATGTGCATGACTTTATTGTACGAGTATAAAAAGCTGAGCCACACAGATCAGCTTTGCGTGTTCTCCAATCTCTTTATACTGAAGGTTGGTTTGCCCGTTATCCTCAACGGAGGGTAATGTAAGGAGTTTTGTTTTCTGTTATATGTCTTTTTGTTATTTCTACTTTTTCACTGGATTTCATTTTGTTAATAAAAGTATATTTTATTAATTTACTTCGCTGGAGTGGACATTGAATTCATTTGCCAGAGCCCATCAAGTTACTCTGTGTGGTAAAGTATGATCTAATGTATTCTTTTTGCAAATCATTTAAAAGACGATCCTTCAACTAAACTCTAGCTAAGAAATATAGCCAAGAGAGGATTCTGGTTTATCTTTGTTTAATTAAGGTGATTAAATAAAGGCGATCCAGTACACCCTTCGAGCTTCTCTACGGCAGACAGCCCCGTGGGGTTTTGAATGTTGTTAGAGAGGCTTGGGAGGACGAGCCTTCAAACAGTAAGAATGAAATTCAGTATATTCTGGACCTTAGAGCAAAACTCCACACACTGGGGCGGCTCTCTACGGAGCATTTGCTTAAGGCTCAGGATGATCAACGCCGGCGTTATGACAGGGGCACTAAACTACGCAAATTTTCACAGGGAGATAAAGTCCTTGTACTGCTACCCACTTCCAGCTCTAAATTACTCGCCAAGTGGCAAGGGCCGTTTGTGGCCACCCGACGAGTCAGCGATCTCGATTATGAGGTGGTACGTTCGGACAGGGCTGATTCACGTCAGATATATCACATTAATCTGCTAAAGCAGTGCAGGGAGCCGGAGGAGGTGATGCTGGCTACGCTCGTTACCAATGAGGATGACCTGGGGCCAGAGAGCACTGGCCGACAGCGGCTGGGCACTCTGGTCACCGGGGGTGACCATCTCTCAGCGAGCCAGCTCATCGATGTCCGACACCTTCAGCGTGAATTTTCTGATGTGTTTTCACCCCTGCCCGGTCGTACTAACTTAATTCAGCAACATATTGAGACCGAACCGGGCGTGGTTGTTAGGACCCGGCCGTATCGCCTACCTGAACACAAGAAAAAAGTGATTCAGGAAGAATTGGGTAATATGCTGAAATTGGGTGTAGTAGAAGAATCCCACAGCGACTGGGCCAGCCCGATTGTCTTGGTACCCAAGACTGACGGCTCAGTCCGGTTCTGTGTGGATTACCGAAAAGTCAATGCTGTGTCGAAATTCGACGCATATCCAATGCCGCGTATTGACGAGTTGCTCGACCGGTTAGGTGCTGCTCGATATTACTCGACGTTGGATTTGACAAAGGGTTATTGGCAGATCCCCTTAACTCCAATATCCCGCGAAAAAACAGCCTTCACAACGCCGTTTGGATTACACCAATTTGCGACACTTCCGTTCGGGCTGTTCGGGGCACCGGTTACGTTTCAGCGTCTGATGGACAAAATACTCGGCCCTCACTCCGCATATGCCGCTGCTTATTTAGATGACATCATCATTTTCAGTAATGATTGGCAGCGGCATATGCAACATCTGAGGGCGGTATTGTCAGCGCTGAGACGGGCCGGGCTCACGGCCAACCCGAAGAAGTGCGCAGTTGGGCGAGTGGAGGTAAGGTATCTGGGCTTCCACTTAGGTCACGGGCAGGTGCAGCCCCAAATTGATAAGACTGCAGCTATTGCAACCTGTCCGAGACCTAAGACCAAAAAGGAGGTGAGACAGTTTTTGGGACTGGCAGGATATTATAGGCGTTTTGTCCCTAATTATTCGGCCCTCGTCAGCTCATTGACTGACCTCACTAAAAAGGAGGAACCAGATACCGTCCGATGGTCGGAGCAGTGCCAACAGGCCTTCTCAAAGGTAAAATCTATACTTTGCGGAGGGGCGCTATTGCACGCTCCTGATTTTGCTCTCCCCTTTCTGTTTACAGACGGATGCATCCGATCGGGGTCTGGGGGCGGTTCTCTCCCAGGAGGTGGCAGGAGTGGAACGGCCGGTGCTGTACATTAGCCGAAAACTCAGTAAGAGTGAGGCTAAGTACAGCACCATAGAAAAGGAGTGCCTGGCGATAAGGTGGACCGTTCTCACTCTGCGCTATTACCTCCTGGGTAGGGAATTCGTCCTCTGTTCAGATCATGCTCCTCTCCAGTGGCTCCACCGCATGAAGGATACCAACGCGCGGATCACCCGTTGGTATCTAGCGTTACAGCCTTTTAAATTCAAGGTGGTCCACAGGCCGGATGCACAGATGGTTGTAGCCGACTTCCTCTCCAGGCCGGGGGGGGGGGGGGGGGGGGGGGGGTGGGGGGGCTGCAGGCCGGACGGCTCCCCGGCCTGAGGCGGGCGGTGGGGGTATGTGGAGAGGTAAGCATGATCGAACACCCAATGAGGGGGGAGAGCATGCTCGGAGCCCGGCGGCTAATCAGCAGGCCAATCAGAAATAATAAATAACAACTGTTTATTCTAGTGATTGGACCGGAGAGACACCCTTCTTAAGGAGAGGAGAAGGAGCAGCCGGGAGAGAGGAGAGCACACACACACACAGAGCTACAGTGTGGTGGTGTTTACAATTGAAAAATAAAAGAGTTTACTTACCTGATATCGCCGACCCTGTCTTCTTCTTTCCCTCATACGAACGAACTTTACTACAGAATGATTTTTGCTTTATACACACACACCTTTCAACATGTAACATTTTATTTCCTGTCCATTTCTTACCTTAAGGTGATGCTCATGTGACTTTATTTGTCTTTGAAGATAGACCTTATACAGCTACTTTAGAATTAAAATAAATAAATAAAAGACTGTTTTATGATACAATAGTGAAATTCAAATATGGAAAAGTGCAGGCAAATTCTTACACTGTTTGTTAGTTGAGGCAGAAGGAACTTCATCTGCATGCAAAACATAAAAAGAACCTAAATTTACCTGACAACAATCACTTACAACTGTGACAGATTGTGTGGTTTAAGGTCAAATAATTCAACCACTGATTAGACTTTATTAAGGGACAGAGCAGCTCCTCTATCTGGTGGTCCACAGCAGTTAGACAGGCCTCGGCCTCCTTTCTGTTAGCTACAAGACAGAAAGAATATTCTAGAGTGTTTAATACAGCTCCAGTAATCAAACATTACCTTTTAAAAGGATGCGTCTATGTTTAATTTTGACTTTGGACAGAGTTCTTCTAGCTCCAGAAGGATAACAATTTCTGTAAGCCTTGTATAGTCAATACACATTATTATTGTGGCCTTAAGAAATTAAAGGCAGGACAATTATATGCATGAATGGTTACACAACATACTCAAAAAGGATGTTAAAGTTAGCCTACATTTAAACTTTAATTAAAGGGGGGGGGGGGTTAAGTAAGCTGGGTTAAATTACTATCTGCTAAACCCTGAACCCTTGGTTGATTAACCCAAAACCTGCTTACCGTGAGTACGTAGGTTCCAAAACAGCTGATGAGAGTTAGTTAAAATCAACCTCCTGAAGATAACCGCGGGTTAACTCGCCGAGTTCATGAGTCACCATAGAAAGTCACGGTGAGGAAAAAAAGACCAGCGCACTTTACAAAGGTGGAGTTGGAGGTTTTAATCACAAATTACACATCTGCATCAACGAAGGAAAGAAATATAATATAATAAATAGAAAAGAAAAAACAAAAAATAAGAAAATTCGATAGTTCATTCAATTACAGAAGACACCCTCCCTTTTATTGTAATAGAAAATTAAACTTATCTTTAACATTATTTTTGAGTATGTTGTGTAACCATTCATGCATTTAATTTTCCTGGCGTTAATTTCTTAAGGCCACAATACTAATGTGTATTAACTACTATATAGTGCTTATAGAAACTGTAATCCTTCTGGAGCTAGAAGAACTCTGTCCAAAGTCAAAATTAAACACAGAAACATTCTCTTTAAAAGGTAATATTTGATTACTGGAGCTGTATTAAACACTCTAGAATATTCTTTATAGCTAACAGAAAGGAGGCTAAGGCCTGTCTAACTGCTGTGGGCCATCAGTTAAACCTTAAACCACACAACAGACCTTAAACCACACAATCTGTCACAGTTGTAAGTGATTGTTGTCAGGTAAATTTAGGTTCTTTTTATGCTTTTTGTTTTGCGTGCAGGTGAAGTTCCTTCTGCCTCAACTAACAAACAGTGTAAGAATTTGTCTGCACATTTTCATATTTGAATTTCTCTATTGTATCACAAAACAATCTTTTATTTATATATTTAAATTCTAAAGTAGCTCTATAAGGTCCATCTTCTGTAAGGCAACATTTGCTTTACACAATGTTTTTTTTTTCTCCCTATATTTGTATTAGACACTTGAATCATTACTCCCTGAAAATCAGCCATTTAGCCTAAACATAGTGATGAGGTGGGGTCATCACATATAAGCTAGTAAGTGGAAGCATGAGTTTAATAGCTGAAACACCAATAGATTAACCCTCAGGGGTCTGAGGTGATTTTGGGGCCCCTGAGATGTTTTGACATGCCCTGACATTTGTGCTAATTTCAGCTACTTATTACATGGTATTGGCCAACATGTATTTTATTTGTATTCAGCACAAACTGTGCTACAATAATATGTGACAATTATTGATGTACATGCTTGTGTTTTTTAGAAAAAAATTATTATGCGTGGTTAGTTGGATTTGGAGAAAAAATGTAGCTGAAATAAGGTCCAAAAACAAACTAAATGTGCTTGAGCAAGGCTTTTGAGTAACCAGTCTGGTAGGCTAGAATATTTACTTCACAATTATGTAAAAATTATTTTATTCTCTCATTCAAAGGAAACATTATAAAGATTTACATTCTGTTAAGTTTGTTTGGCTCATCTCAGGTCTATGCGTGAGTGACAATGGTCATGAATAATTCACACCTGAAGAGACAAAAGACACTCCCCCACTCACCCATCAAGGGCATTGTAAAGCAATGTCCATCTGCAAAAGCTAGCCCAAACTAAATGCTTGTTACATTTTGTTAAAATTTTGTAGGTTGTAATTTTTTTCAATGTTTTGCTTGAATTTTATTGTATTATCTTTCAATTTCTGAATATATTTGGTGACTAAAATATTATTTTAATAAATATATCTGTTTAATAAATCTGTTTTGTTTAAATGCATTAAAATACATTATATTCACTGAGAAATGGAGGGAAATATTTCAAATGGTATAAAACGTGTTTGCAAAACTGTTGTAATAAAAACTTTGTGCATTAATCCAGCATTTAATAATCATTTCTGAATGACAAAACACAAGAATAATCAAAATAATATGTTAAGACCTTTTATATATATTTTGTCCAAATAGTTGCAGTCTTAGTTTACTTTTTCCAAACTTTAACAGGTTGAACTACGGTAAAATAAATAAAAATGAAATTAATAACATGTATAACATGCGTCACGTTCTAGCCAGCACGCTGTGGGCAGCCTACGTCATTGTTTGTATTAATGTCAGAAGTGGGAAGAGCCGGCGTGATGTGCGCTCTGCCGGGAGAATTGTATGGATTACCTAGCGAGACAACATTTGCTTTCAAAATGAGTTGGAAAGTTCACCCTCCAAGCTTTATGCAGGTATGTCTGTCATGTGTATGTCTCATGTGTATGTCTCCCTAACAAAATGGACGAACTACTTCTGCTCACACGCAAAAACAAGAACTTTAACAACTCTGCTGCGCTGTGTTTCACAGAAACCTGGCTGAACGAAGCCATTCCGGACAGCGCATTACACCTACCGGACTTTCAGCTGTACAGAGCAGATCGCGATACGGAGTCAACAGGCAAAACGCGCGGTGGTGGGACATGCTTTTACATCAACAGGAGGTGGTGTACGGATGTAACTGTGTTAAAGAAGTGCTAGTTTTTATGTGCTGTCCTGATGTGGAAGTACTTTTCATTAACTGCAAGCCGTTTTACGCACCGCGGGAGTTTTCCTCGTTCATCCTCATCGGTGTTTACATTCAACCGCAAGCACACATGAGTAATGCGCTGCAACAGCTGTCTGATCTGATCACAGAGACTGAACAACGACACCCGGACTCTGTTTTTATCATTCTCGGTGACTTTAATCAGGCAAAACTCACACATGAGCTGCCTAAATTCAAACAGCACATTACATGCCCCACCAGAGACAATAACATTTTGGACCATTGCTACACCACAATAAAGGATGCATATCGCTCCATCGCCACAGCAGCTGTAGGACTCTCTGACCACTGCCTGGTTCATCTTATACCAACTTACAGGCAAAAACTTAAAACTATTAAGCCAGTATTAAGGACTGTCAAGAGATGGACCAAAGACACAGAGCAGGTCTTACAAGCCTGTTTTGAATGCACTGATTGGAGTGTTTTTGAAGCTACAGCCACCGACCTAGACGAGCTCACAGACACTGTAACATCATACATCAGCTTCTGTGAAAAGTTATGCATCCCTACCAGGACCTACTTATCATTTAACAATGATAAACCATGGTTCACACCAAAACTTAGACAGCTTCGTCATGCAAAAGAGGACGCCTACAGGAGTGGGGACAGGTTTCTGTACAATAAAGCCAGGAACACACTGACAAAGGAGATTGGTGTGGCTAAGAAGAACTATGCCAAAAAGCTGCAAAACCAGTTTTCTGCCAACGACCCTGCATCAGTGTGGAAAGGCCTGAAAGACCTTACCAATTTCAAAACACCACCCCCCAGCATCGACAGCAACAAACATCTTGCAAACGAGCTGAATACATTCTACTGTAGATTTGACACCTCTGACCAGACACCTCACACCCGCCCGGACCATTTCCCTACACAGCTATCAACACCTCCAGCCATCTCCCTCTCCCCCCCTGCACTTCAGATCAGTGAGGATAATGTGCGTCAGATCTTCAGTAAACAGAAGAGATGGAAAGCGCCAGGTCCAGACGGTGTTTCATCAGCCTGTCTGAGAACCTGCGTGGACCAGCTGGCTCCTATCTTTACACAGATCTTCAACAGATCACTGGAACAGCGCAAAGTTCCATCCTGCTTCAAATGCTCCACCATCATCCCAATAGCAAAGAAACCAAAGATCACAGGACTCAATGACTACAGACCTGTTGCCCTAACATCTGTGGCCATGAAGTCATTCGAAAGACTGGTGCTAGCATATCTGAAGGACATCACTGGACCTTTGCTGGACCCCCTGCAGTTTGCCTATAGAGCAAACCAGTCTGTGGATGATGCAGTCAACATGGAACTGCATTATACCCTACAACATCTGGACAAACCAGGGAACTACGCAAGGATACTGTTTGTGGACTTCAGTTCTGCCTTTAACACCATCGTCCCATCACTGCTCGAGAACAAACTGACCCAGCTGTCTGTCCCTAGCTCTGTCTGTCAATGGATCACCAGCTTTCTCACAGATAGACAACAGCTAGTCAGAATGGGCAAAATCACATCCGACAGCTGCACCATCAGCACTGGTGCCCCACAGGGATGCGTTCTCTCCCCGCTGCTCTTCTCCCTGTACACCAACGACTGCACCGCAAAAGACCCCTCCGTCAAGCTCTTGAAGTTTGCTGATGACACTACTGTTATCGGCCTCATCCGGAACGATGATGAGTCTGCATACAGACAGGAGGTGGAGCGGCTGGCTTTATGGTGCAGATACAACAACCTGGAGCTGAATACACTCAAAACAGTGGAGATGATAGTGGACTTTAGGAGATACCCCCCTGCACTCCCCCCACTCACCATCATGAACAGCACTGTGGCTGCAGTAGAGTCATTCAGGTTCCTGGGCACCACCATCTCTCAGGATCTGAAGTGGGACATTCACATAGACTCTATTGTGAAGAAAGCCCAGCAGAGACTGTACTTCTTTCGTCAGGTGAGGAAGTTCAACCTGCCACAGGAGCTGCTCGTACAGTTCTACTCAGCTGTCATCCAATCCATCCTCTGCACTTCAATCACCGTCTGGTTCAGCTCAGCTGCCAAAACTGACCTCCGTAGACTACAGCGAATAGTCCGGACTGCTGAACGAATCACTGGCACTACCCTTCCTACACTTCAAGAACTGTACTCTTCCAGAGTGAGTAAAAGGGCTCGCAAAATCACTCTGGATGCCTCGCACCCAGCACATTACCTGTTCGAACTGTTACCGTCTGGTCGGCGCTACAGAGCACCAAGCACAAAAACAGCCAGACACAGGAAAAGTTTCTTTCCTCAGGCCATCTACCTCATGAACAGTTAAATATTCCCCTACTGGGCAATAAACGTGAAATACTTTCTCATACGCACTTGTACACAGCACCTTACAACAATATACAATGCAATACTTTCTCTATTCGCATTGGTACACAGCACCTTATAACCTGTATATTTACAACATATCTGTACATACAATTCAACATCCAGATCTTTTTTGACTTACTGCATCTCTGTTTAATGTTTAATGTCTATAGCCTTTTTTTTCTCATATTTAATTTTGTGTTGTCACTTGTCACTTTATGTACACTGGAAGCTTCTGTAGCCAAAACAAATTCCTTGTGTGTGTGAAGCACACTTGGCAATAAAACTGATTCTGATTCTGTATTCGTGGAGATTCCGCTGTTTTTTTCTGACCTCAGTTTACATGTCGCACGAGTCTCACGTGGACTACTGTAATATCAAAGCTTCGTGGGCGTGGTCGCATTAAAAATAATGAGCCTCTACAGAGAAACTAGACATCGCGTTCGTTTCATACTGATTACTTTATCAAGCAATATTTGTTTTCAACATGCACCGCTGCATTTACAAGTAGACACTTCAAGCTTTCTATAGACATGTCTCATGTCTGTGTGTTTAGTTTTCGCGGAGTTTCAGTGCATATTACTGATGCTTTTGTAAAAACAGTATGCGGAGAGAGAAAAGAGAAAGTGCCTTCATTGTTTATTTTCCTTATTTTGCAAAAGCACACACTTTTGTTGTTATTGTGAGTGTACCCAAAAAAAACCTAGACACCTAACTGATTCGATTGATGTATTGCTCACATCTGTACAATCAAAACTGAAAGTTTTTTTTGGCGTTTTCATGTGAAAACACGTCAAAACGCGTATATGCGGGCTTCGACCCCAGGGGGTTAAGGACAGAAAATTAAGTTGTTACCTGTACATTTATACTATGGACAGATTTCATATTATCAGTGTCCTTTAGTGACTGATGGAGCTGAAAGGCTGAAATTAATGCACTTGGAAACAATTTGAAGGCAATTTGGAAACCCTGAATTATTTTTTTTTTAATGTTTCAAGTGTGTGTGTGAATAGATGAATACAAATGAACAACTACATCTTAAAATATGTATATATTTTTCTACAAAAGACAAAGCTGCCACTTATAATATTATATATAAGCTACAGAAAAATGTGAGGGGCGCAGAAAGAGAGAGAAAAACATGAGATGGTTCTACACGCTATTGCCACATTGTACAGTAAATGCCCTGAAGCAAAAACAAAGAGCTGCACTGAATGTTTTCTATGGTAAGCGCAAACCTGCGGTTTGTCGCGTTTGATTTGAAAAGGTTTGTTAAATACATTAACGATACTTTTGAAAAACAACAACGCTCAGTCAAATATCCATTTGGCTATGAAAAGAACTATGCACTTATAACCCTCTCACGATGAAAAAATTTGTATTACTGTGCTTCTATGTCCATCAAAATTCTCATCAAGAGCACGCAATGCTCAGTAAACTCTCCAAAGCAGACAAACTCTGGAACATAACCTGCTCTGGAGCAAGCTATCTTCAGAGAGCAAGTTTCTAAGGTTAGTTAACATACCCCAAAAGTTACCTCCGTTTTTGGAACCAAAATCTGAGATTATCCACTTACTCTTAAACTTAACCGGGATATGTTACATGACCTGCTTTCTGGAATACCCCCCCAGCTCTTTATCTGTTATGGTGGTCGGCAGAGGGGAAGTGCCGTATAAAAACAGAGGTTAGCCCACTGGGTAGTTGATGCCATTGCCCTTGCTTATCAATGCCAGGGTGAGCCGTGTCCCCCGAATGTGAGAGCACACTCTACTAGAAGTGTCGCCTCCTCCTGGGCGTTAGCACACGGCGCCTGTCTCACAGATATGCAAAGCTGCGGACTGGGTGACACCTAACACATTCGCAAGGTTTCATAATCTACGAGTGGAGCCTTTTTCCTAAGCTCGGTGTCACAAACGCTTGCTGCGCCATGCTCCCGAACCAGGAGATACGTGCACCTTTTTATTCTACTAGTAAGTTTCACACTCAAGTAAACCCTAGAGAATTCCTCCGAAGCGCCTAGCACCCGACTCAGTGGAGGAGTCGAGTGCCTGGCTCAGTGGAATGTCTTGTGTGCCCATCTGGTTTACCCACATACTGAGGTTCATACTGAGGTTATGTCTGTAAAGCCGCAGTCACACTAGAGTTTGAGCTTGCGAAATTCTGTCGTACGGCGCTGCAAAAAGGGGGAGGATTAAACAAGATGATTAGACATTAAAAAAGCGAGCGATTGCCCCATCTTTTAAATTTCTGTTCAGAGAGGTCATGTTTTGATCCTGGATTGGTCTCACGCAGTCAAGTGATGCGATTTTCCGAACTTTGCACCGCACCAACCTGCGAAATCTGACGCATTACCTTGCTTTTCAGGTCTGACGCATTCACGTGCGTATGAACGGAAGTCTATGGAGGAAAAAAGTCCAGTGCGACCACAGCTTTCCCAAATTCCCAAGTTCCCCAAATAAGGAACGGAGACTCCACAGCACCTGAGTCTCCAGCTGTTAGCTGAGTGATGAGTGATTCAGCAGGCAAATTCTAGAGGCTCACTCCACAGCAGGGACTGATATAGCGCTAATGACTAATCAGTATCAGCTGTGGAGCTGAGCTCCGCCAACTCATTTGACATAAATTGGCCCGTTTTCATACTCTTCAGAGTGATAGGTCATCTGATGCACTCGCCCTATTTGGGGAACGTGGGTTACGGACATAACCAGGACGTTGCTTGGATTATTTTGTGTTTGCTTTAATCTTCACCTTGACATTTGGATTTTTATTTAAGCAGATGGTTCTTAAGTCTCTTTATTAAAACTCACCATTACTACTCACTCGCATTATTTAAAGTAAAACATATATAGATATCTGTCCTAATCAGGACTATGGATGAATACATTGCAAACAATTCAAGTCAGAAAAACATATAATACTATTCTAGTGTTTTCTGGACATTTTTATGGAAAACAAATCCTCAAAGTATATAAATATTTATCTTTTTTTAAATCCTGATGAATGCTGCACACTGTTTTTTTGTGTGACCAATAATGTAAACCACAAAATACCTTTTGGGAGATGATGGTGTTTTCTCACTCAGCAAAGAATCTGCGTTGGTTTTCCGACATTGTTTTGTGCGCTCAAGCATTTGAGACACAAGTGATCCTGATCTCATCCTGAAGACACAAACACACCAGAGGAATAAACTGCAGGAGAAACTTCAGTCTCCTTTACAAGAGTTTATCTATTTTTACCTGTGGAATAAAAAAAAATAACAACACAGAAACCAGATGAGAAAATATAAAAAACACAACAATATTTGTATCTATATAAATTAATATAATCTCTGAAAATTTATATAAAGTCTGAAAGACAAATATATTTTATAATTCCCTTCACTGAACTATGAACTGTAAGTTTAACATGCTTATTTGTATCAAATGTTCTAGTTGATCTTCATTTGATCTCCTCTATAAGCACAAGCTGAAACTGTTCTGTAGTCAGCTTTAACTCTGATGTTGTCCAGGACTTTAAACAGCACACATGACACATATTCAGCTCTGGTAAATATGAGCCCAGATCAAGCTCTCTGTAAGCTAGAATGATTTAAACACATTTCCTGAAGGTGTAAACTGAAGCTTTGTCCATCATTTGATCAGGCAATAGTATCACAAATAAGTGCATTGTTGTTGGCCTTTGTTCTTCAGAGAAAGTGTTGAAATAATGGTGTAAAAACAGAGTCAATACCTGTGTTTCTCTGAGAGAGAGTCCTTTACTCGCTCCTCTGCCATACTGCAGCTAAAACACCAATGCAGACATTAGCAGAGCTTTGAGGAAACAATCAGCCGCTGACCATCACCTGGAGATGACAATATACTGACATTAAGAACATCACACTTTATAGCAATCAATGCTGACTTCACAAACAAGCACTTACTGAAACAGAGCCAATAGACAAACTGAGTTTGAGTCATCTCACAGCAGATCAATAGAGTGGAGGAACTATGACGTCACCTTGTAGGCGAATCGGCTGCTAGCATAAAACTGGTTCCCTCGATAAAATCTCTATAGGATTTTCCCATAGACTTTTCGAAGATTGCAAATAATAAGCTCTGTGTTCAAACACTGTTCATTAAACTTACACGTTTTGTCCAACCGGATAATCCTCACACGAAAATACAACTTTTAGCACTTTTGAATCTTAAATGTAATCACAAGAACTAAAAAGCTAACATTAGGCTATAAACGGACTACAGCCTTTAGGGCGCTCGCCTGTGACGTCAGGACCACCCTGCTACAGACAACTCTTCAAGGCTTAGAAATGTGATCCATGACAAAGATTTACTCTCGGTTTATTACATTATAATCCACGCTATATATAAAAACAAATAAATACGCAAAACCACTTAGACCCATGTACCTTTTGGATAGTTTTTACGGGGGAAATACATTTTATTTTGCTTTACGGTTGTTGTAAAAGTTTTAAAACTGTATGTATAAATGTGCCTACATAGTATTATCATTAGACATGTTTAAATAAGTGTATCGCTCGCGTGTATACAGCCTGCTTACCTTAGTAACAGATGACAGAAATGAGGAGATGAGGCGTGAGGGACAAGTCTGATGTTATATGCCTGTAAGTTCCATCACTGAACAACATTCAATATTCTTTTTTGTCACCGAGTACAGCGAAAAGCAGCCCTTACAGTCACATATGCTGTACATTTTAAGAAGGAGTTTAAATATTGCAGTTATGACAGAGTTAATTGTGTTCAGATGAAGAAAAAAAAAACGATGAAAAATCAGTTGATCACGTTAAAATGACAATTAACATGTGTGTATTTTTACACATTCATTCACACGTTTGCATTACTGAGAGCAGGATAGAGACAGGCTGCACTGGTAAGCAGTATCCCCATAATATCTTTTAACTAAAATAAATGATCAACAAATTAATCTGTCTTGACAGTCTTTACAAGTGAAGGCATTATCTACACACAATATGAATTCCCAATTAGAAAAATACTACAAACTATAAAATACTACTCCTGAAAATACTTTAATGACAGACAAATCCAAACGCCAGCGCAAGCAGGCTGCGCTCCAGACCAGTTCAGCTTGATGACGTATAATGTCTCCGACACCGCCTGTAGTCCCGATTAGCACATTGATAGCAACCGTTTTTTTACAGAAGCGTAACCGATTTAAAAAATCAAGAGTATGCTGTAACTGATGTGTTTTATGTCGTAGAATAAAACATGAAAGTATCTTGAGTTTGTGTTAGCCACGAACCTTATTTAAGCGATTTAACTGAAATCCCATTCAAAAAACCCATTGACTTTCGGATGAGGGAACCAGAACTGCTAAAATGCTAACTCGCTTTCGGGTTTTTGCATACAAATTGACGTCATAGTTCCTCCACTCTATATACTCTAAAGGAGTCTTTAGTGTTAACCTGATCTGACAAACTCTGGATATTTCTGTTCACATTTAATATAATATATGCATATTATATATATTTTGTCAAGATATTCTTTTGTTTTTATTTTATTTATTTTATTTAGTACTAAATTCCGCTGGCAGTTAAGAGTTAAATGCAGTTTGTTTAAGGAACCTCAGCATGTTTTTGATGGAGTTTTTCTTCCTGTTTAACCGGAAGGTCTGGTTTAACTTTAGATTTCGTGACTCTCTCTGTTTAAAGTTTATTTTCTGCTGAATGATCTGAAATTATCGAGTCAGTCTGATATAAAAGAGCACAAACACTTTCAAGAGATTAAATAGTAAAGTTTTGTTTGACAGTGTGTTTAAGTGACAGTGTTTTTACACTGTTTTTGAGGCTTTGAGCTTCATGATCAGACATTTAAATCACACTCACACATATAAAAACCCCTTCATCATCTCCACAAATAAGCGTAATGGTAGAAGTGTTAAACTTACATGCAGAAGTAAAGACGCTCTTGAGCAGCAGGAACACAATCTGAGCTCTTTGATTCTTTCACTTCACTAAACACACCTGTGTGATCTACAGGTGTATCCTGAAATTGGTTCCACAGAGTGGTGCTGACATGAATATTCATGAGATTTTCCTGCCTGTGGGCGTGTCCCCAAGACAACACACAAACCGCTGGAGCTGAATATGTCTGTGCAGCTTCTCTGAGCACAAGTGTGTTAATAGAATATTTCGAGAAAGTGAAAAAGGTATTGGAGATAAAAATGGAGAGGTCTTTGAAGAAAACTGGACCTATAAAATAAGAATATAAAATAACATTATGGATCTCTATATGAATACAGCACTTACAGATCTCTGTTTTAGCTCATATTTTCTACAGGACGCTTTACTATGAGACATACATGAGATCAGTCAGTGCTGGAACTAATACAAAAAGTCACTTAAGATGATCACAATGCAAAATCTAGTACAGAATATCACTGTTAGATACAAAATTAGCTGAGCCCAGTGAATATACAAGGGAGAATGACATCAAGTGTTAATAAAGATGAAAAATCAAGAGGAAATAAGACTTTAACTTTAGTGGAAATGTTTACTGATGTTACTTTACATTAAAATTCAATTTTCTTCATCAAATACAAACTCATACACGCGGCAATATCCAGTGAAACGCTTACACGACCACCAATGACCTTAAAAAATAACAAGATTATAGATAAGAAAGAAAGGACTGAATAAAATGAGAAATAAGAAATAAAATATAGACAAACTTTAGTCAAATAGGAAGTAAAGCTGTAGAGAATAAAATCTAACATTAAAACACGTCGCTATACTAATGTAGAAACCTTTAGCTGGAGACTGACACTATGTACAGTGACACCATAACTGTGTGGAGTGTGTAAATGTGCCTGAATGTGCAGATGTGTCCACAGACGTGGCTGAATGTGTGTGTGCTGTGTGTGATTGAGAGAGCGTCCGTCCTGCGTTCAGAAGCTCCTCTTCAGTGTCTCCGTGTTGCCTTCAGGAAGCAGAAGCCTTTATTTCTGTGAGCGCAGCAGGAAAGTTTTAGCTAAACTGTGTGTTCTTACACTTTTCTCAATCCAACACTGGAAAACTTCTCATCTAGTCAAGAGGTACAGGCTTATTTCCAGACACGAATAATATTGAGCTTGGTTTAAAAGTACAATACTATACAGGAGCAGGATGTGGGAGATTATTAGCCTTGCTTTTAAGATTATTTTTACTTAGTAAAGCTTAAAGTTCTTACTTTACCTGCAAATTTAGCTTAATTACAGTGTAAGAGCAGCAGTCTTAAAGACTTTATTTCAGCTGTTTTAAAGGTGCAGTATGTAAGTTTGACACCTAGTGGTTGAACTAGGTATTGCACTCCTGGATCAAAACAAACGCAAGCGCAGGTTGCCAGATTGAGGACAGGAGTGAGTGATTTAAACTGTGTTCTAAATAAAAGCAACGACACGCGATAGAGGGAATATTCTCCATATTAAAAGGAGTTTTGGTTCTAACCAACACCTGGAATTGATATATTAGAAACGGCTTCTATTTCTCACAGCTGAACAACAGAAACCTATGACAGATCACCTCAGGTAAACCTCATGTGCTTTATCAAGTGCTAAATGCTAACAATGTAAGTTTGAATGCCATTTTACAAGACATTTATTGCCATATACTGAAAGCAGCAGCAGATAGTTCAGCTCAGATCTGGAGAATACAATAAAGCGTCTGAGATTGAACTCTAGAACTAAACACATATCAGTGATTCAGCATCTACATTTAATGATGTTAAAGAGGCTTAACATGTATTACATAGATTATAAACCTTACCGTTTCGTGAGTGAGTGCATATTCTGTGCTTCTGAAAGGCTGTATTTACATTTCTGTCATGTCTCATTTCATCGTCTGTCCACCGGAGGTCGCATTTCGGTCACGGACGCATGCTTTCAGAGTCTTTCTGAATGAATGAATGAAATACGCTGTTTTCCAACAAGGCAACCCGTAGTGCTGAATTCAGGGTTTCCGCGGGGTCTTAAAAAGTCTAAAATTAAAAAATCGAAATTTAAGGCCTTAAAAAGTCTTAAATTTGCTGTTCTAGGTCTTAAATATTTTTGCACAGGTCGTAATTTTACGATGTCCGTGTAACGCTACGTCTAATGCTCTCTTAAATTCTTTTTTGTTGATGTTTCTTGGTTTTCGTGGTGTTGTAGTTCTTTATTTCACTAGTCCAATTGAAATTTGCGGTATTACAACTACAAATGAGGCCGACATGCAGTGCGCGCGGCGAATGTGACGTCATCGCTGTGTTTGCGCGACATGATTTCGGCTGGCGGGGCTCACGTAATGTTTTGAGACTCGAGTGAACACTGAACAGTTCACACAGCGCCGCATTTGATTTGAGTTGAATATGAAACACTTTGAAGAGATTTTAAATGAAACAGGTATGACTGTACACATGTCTTCTTTATGATTTGTCCATGTGTGATCATAGAGATAACCAGATGACCAATAATTCTTGGCTAGAAATTGCAACAGCAGTGGGAAAGGAGGAAAGTTTTTTAAAAGTTTGGAAAAACCTGAGGGATAAAGAGGCCATGGCAAAAGTGGAGACCCAGGTGGTTTTAATATTACAGAATATGTTATTCCACCAGTCATAGGTTTTACACTGATGGTTACAATTTTGAATTTAAAACAATTTACAAGTTACAAACAAAAATTAAGTAACAAATTATGCCTTTGATACAGTTGAAGTTTTTCGCCCCCCTTTAAAAATTTTCTTTCTTTTTTAAATATTTTCTAAATGATGTTGAACAGAGCAATGAAATTTTCACAGTATGTCTGCTAATATTTTTTTCTTCTGGAGAAAGTCTTATTTGTTTTATTTCGGCTAGAATAAAAGCAGTTTTTAATTTTTTAAACACCATTTTAAGGTCAATATTATTAGCCCTGTCTAGGTAACCTAATTAACCTAGTGAAGCCTTTAAATGTCACTTTAAGCTGTATAGAAGTGTCCTGAAAAATATCTAGTAAAATATTATGTACTGTCATCATGGCAGAGATAAAAAAAAATAATTATTAGAAATGAGTTATTAAAACTGTTATGTTTAGAAATGTGTTGAAAAAATCTTCTCTCCATTAAGCAGACATTGGGGAAAAGGGGGGGCTAATAATTCTGACTGTAACTGGAAAGGAATATATGAACCTATCAGTTTACATTATATTGATGCCCAATTTCTAGGCTTTATTGGTGATAATGGTCACGAATGTTGGATCATTATTGCCTTTTTAGCTTATAAGTAGAGGACAGAAATTAGCCAGACAGTAATGTGGGAATTGTTGAGTGAGCAAAAAAAAAAAGAAACATCAGTATTTTTAGTAAGTGTACTTCTTTTTTGTTTTTATTCTTGCCATAATAAAAATATAATTGTAGAGCAACGTAAGTTCTGTTGCAACTAATATTTAACTTTAATAGGTAGAGCTGTCCGAGATATGAACAAAAGCAAGTGATGCATCATTTAGATTTAAAATATTTTAGATATAAAAAATCTTGAATGGGTGATGCAGTGGGGCAGTAGGTAGTGCTGTCGCCTCACAGCAAGAACGTCGCTGGGTCGCAGGTTCGAACCTCGGCTGGGCTGGGTCAGTTGACGTTTCTGTGTGGAGTTTGCATGTTCTCCCTGCATTTGCGTGGGTTTCCTCTGGGTGCTCTGGTTTCCCCCACAGTCCAAAGACATGCAGTACAGGTGAATTGGGTAGGCTAAATTGTCCGTAGTGTATGAGTGTGAATGAGTGTGTGGATGTTCCCAGAGATGGGTTGCGCCTGGAAGGGCATCCGCTGCGTAAAATCGTGCTGGATAAGTTGGCGGTTCATTCCGCTGTGGCGACCCTGGATTAATAAAGGGACTAAGCCGACAAGAAAATGAATGAATGAATGAAATCTTGAATGGTTATAAAAATCCTAATAAGAAATGATAAAAATAATAAAAAACAATTATCTTTAATGATATTAATGATATGACCTAGTTCCGGAAACTTTCTACGTCTCTGTTTATCCGTCTGATTTTACTGTCTGTTTCTTTTGACCGGCTCCTGTCATTTAAAAGAATATCTCAATGGCGAACGCGTTAAGTATAAAAGCCTCGTGCGTTTCGTGAGGTGCGCAATGTGGCGCCAGGCAAAAGTATAAATCAGACTTAAGATGTTTGTTTGTTTTTTCTGCAGTTCAATGGTGCTTCTAACCTGTCTTTAGTACTGTTCATTTTGAATACATTTATTTTACCACTAATTTTGTGATTTTGTATTTTCTCTTTATGTGTATGCGTGTTTTTGATATTGTGCTATAGGTCTTAAATTTAATACTTAATGGTCTTAAAAATGTCTTAAAAAGTCTTAAATTTGACATTATGATATCTGCAGAAACCCTGTGAATTATAATTGGCTAAGCTGGCAGTGTGCAGGTTTAATTGACCTAAACAAAGACATCGTTCTGGCATGGAGAAACCATTTTCAAAGCAGAATATCTGACTTCAGCATTTTTTTTCAGTTAAACATGTATGTTCACTTGGGATGTTTCTTAAATATCTGCACACATATTATGGTTTTTTATGCTTTAGAAGAGTCCAAAACTGACATACAGTACCTTTACTTCTACTGTCTGTGTATTTGTGTGTCTTATGATGCTCAAACTCTACATTAAGCTGTCGTTAATGTTAATTCATAATGATAACGCAATCTTGAACAGCCTTTATTAATCATAGTGTAAGAAAAAAAGGATGAGAGGACGTCTTGAAGAAAAAAACAAGTTTTATTCCAGAATAGTAGTAACAAAGTGGAGACAGCACTTCGGATTCAGCGGAGTTGGAAATGAATCCAGATCCTCCTCCGTTTAAACATTTTATCCTGTTTCTTCCCGCTTAACATGTTAATAAGCTTTCGCTTTGAATGTAAATTGAGAACAACAATAAAAGTGATACTCTTCCGTTCCCAGATCCTGGGTAGACTTTCAGGTGAGAACACCAACTGTTATGATAAATGAGGATAAACAGAATTCCTTTTGGTCAGCAGATGGTTCTTGATGGCTCACTGCCGCTCCCATGCTACAGGAAGTGAATTATCATTCCAAAGGCATTATTTAGATGCTTAAATACTTTACTTGAGGAACTCTCCTCTCTGTGATAATTAAGCTCTTTGTTTAAGAAAGGAGTATGAAACACTTGTGAAATAAAGTAGAAGTTGGGTCGAGGCAGACTACTTTCTTACAGTCCCCTCTGTGATGCTCTTTGGCCTAGAAAAGAAGCATCAAATCTACTCTTTCACACAGATTACACCGTCCTTTTTAGGCAGGTGCCAGTGGCGGCGACGCCCTGCCTTAGGTTGTTCCCCACTGGCCTTGGAAAATCTTACCCGTCTTTGGGTCGACGCCTCATGCACACTGGATTGAGCTCCATTTCATTTTGAGCAAAATTATCACCGCTTTTGTTTTTGTTTACACACATTTGTTTGTTAAGTTTGGATCTAGGGTTTGGAAGCTGTCATCAAGAATCATCACCACCAAAGGGATCGTCCAACATTGATCACTGAATTATCTGCAATTTGACGCTTTACCATAACACACATACAGTATAACAAAATGCATTGACACATAATTAGGAAGATACAAACACACACAGCAGTTTTAAAAGTTACATCCCAAATCAAACTAGAGTATGCAATAACCAAATCTCCATCATGCATTTGTCTAGTTAAAATCTTATCCTTCTCATCAAGACCTTGTTGAGCTTTAACAACATGTTTATCTTTCCTTTGCATCAAAGACAATAGTATATCATCCAGGTTTGGTAATTCAAAGTCAAATTCCGGTATTTCTTCTACGTAGCCCAGTTGTTCTTCGGGCTTGACTAACATTGACTGTTGGGTGGTGTTTACATATGGAAAATGATAATTTCCTATGGACCATTTTGATTTAGGAGTCATACAAAATGAAGTATTATTAATTGGACAAAAGGTCTGGTTATTGTCTATAAAGACAGAGAATTGATCCACGGTTGTGGTGATACACGTTTTTTTGTCAGAAACTATTACTCTAATGAAATTATCATGAACATGAGTTAAGTTGATTTCACATGATTCATAGTTTGCCTGAGGTGTTCCACACAATGGTTGTTTTTCCAAAGCATCCTGCTCACAGACAAATCCAAATGAGGTTTTGTCACAAACTTCAATTTTTACTCCCCGCCATTCTCCTGATGGCAACTGAGTGACAAATCTAGGTAAGTTCTTTCTTTCTTTCAACACCTTATCCTGTAATATTCCTAGATTTTCCACACTTAGAATTTTTTCAAACACATTTTCTCTTTGAAAAACTGGTATGGATACAGTCAAGAGCATAGCATACATTTGTCTCATAAAACAACCCAATCTATTTAAACTATTCCCAGCAGAACAGGCCCAAGAAGTGTCGTTAGGATTACTAATCACAGTCTCATTCCACCACCTCAAAATCTGAATGGGTGGGATTCTGTTGTTAGGCTTAGATGGCTCACCCCCATGACGAGAGAATGGTAAATTGATACCTTCCATTAAAGGGCCATAATCCAATGGGCTGTAAAATCCAGCAGGAATAGGGTGAGAAGAAACTCTAGCCATTTGTATGATATAGCTGTACGGGATGGGTAATTTGCATTTACCCAATCTGTCCATGAAGTGTTTTAAATTGTCTGAAGATGGATTAAAGCAGTCTTTCAATCCAAACCATTTCATTATGACTTCCTCTGTGAAAAGTGTCGATGGAACCTTACCCGCCAACACATCTTCTAATATGCGGGTTATTTCCTGGTGTTTAATGGAGGCAAACTGAGCACAGTATACTTGTTTCTGCATAGTGTTGAAGGCTTTTTTGGTTTGCTGAGCAATAATGGAAAAGGCAGATGTAATCTTGTGGATGTCTTGCACAGTTTCTTTTTCCTCCTTAAGTCCCTCTTGTAGATATGCATCTGTTTGCAGAACCTGTTGCTCAATGAGAGCTTTAAGTTTGAATTCATTTTGTTTAAGTTCTGTAGCACTAATCCAGTTCGATATGCCTAAACCTGTTCCAGTGGCTCCTAGTATGCTGTCAACAAATCCTAACAGTTTCCGTCCAGATGAGATTTTCTCTAAGTAATTAGTTGAGGGTTCTCCTGACACCTGTCTTGTGGGTGAGCTGGTAGCTACAGCTCCATGGTATCTTAGGAACGCTGTCGTCAAAAGATCTTTGTACATTTCTGTCACACTTTCTCTTTGGCATCGCTCATCCAGATCTGGGGACCAGGCTGTCAGATTTACTAGGACTGGAACATGGATCCATTGAATGTTGTTGACCAGTATTCCTTGATATGGTTTCGTTACTATGCCAGAGGGAGGTGCTGGTTGCATTTCTGGACATTCTTGCATCGTCACTGTCATTGGCAGAACCACTGTGAGGATCCATCGCCACATCACTTCTGGTTTAAGAATCCTGCCACACATATGCAGAAATAAAGAATTATTGTCCCCCCCCCCCTTTTTTTTTTTTTTTTTTTTTTTTTTTTTTTTCAAGCATGACACATCAAATCATATATACATGAAAACAAGTTAAAAAAAAAACAACAAAAACAATGACAATCAATCAACGAAGATACACGTGTTTTGTATACGCTGTTATTTCCTATACAGGCTCTATAGGATTGTCTTCTGAATGTTTGTAGGGTTTCATTTGATCAATGTGGAACCATTTCTTCATTCGTTTTCTATTTTTAGTCTTATGACAGAGCTTGTAGACTGCATCTCCACATTTATCAATTACTGTGTATGGTCCCAACCAATTAGCGGTCCATGGACCCTCATGCTGGTAGTTCTTTACCATGACCTCATCACCAAGCTCAAATTTATGGACATGCACGTTTTGGTCATAATACATCTTGTTGTATTTTTGACTGAGTCCAATTTGTTGAGCAGCATGGTGGTGTATGGCAGGTAGAGAGTTACACAGATTCTTTAAATAGGTTTCAGTTGTCCACCCTTCAATCATAGGCTTGGGGACTTCAAACAAAAGGTGTTCAGGTAGTCTCATTTTCCTTCCTGTCATTAATTCATAGGGGCTATAACCTGTGCTTTTATGAACTGTTCCCCTGACTGACATTAATATACTTGGAAGGTTTTGAGCCCAATTGGGGCCATTTTCCAACACCATTTTTTTCAAAGCTGTCTTCAAAGTTCTGTTTAATCTTTCTACCCCTCCTGAAGATTGTGGGTGTTGTGCTATGTGAAGGCGATGTTTTATTCCCAGTATTTGTGCAAGATCTGTATGAATTTTTCCTGTGAAATGAGTGCCTCTATCAGTTTCCAAACTCAGAGGAAGGCCAAATCTACAGAAAATTTGTTCCCAAAGTATTCGTGCTGTGGCAGAAGCTGTATCAGATTTAATCGGAAATGCCTCAATCCATTTACTGAATGTGTCAACTACCACTAATATATATCTGTATCCACCTTTTGCTGCAGGTAGAGGGCCAATATAATCAATCTGTAGGTTTGTCCAGGGCCCTTCAGCAAGACACGTAGGTCTTAATGAGCCTTTCTTTTTAATCCCTGATGGATTCATTTGAGCACACATTAAACAATTTGCACAGTAACTTTTTACATCTTTATCCATGCTTGGCCACCAAAACATATTGACTATTCTGTCTTTTACTTTGGTTACACCTAAATGTCCCCCCTGATTGTGGATATGATACAAAATATCATTCCGCAATTTAGCAGGTGGAATCCAAAGTACAGTTTCACCATTTCTGTACATTAAGATGTCATCATGTACAATTAGCTGTGTATCATGTTGTGCAAATGGACCATCAGTAATCTTTTGTTCACTTTTTTTCAATCTGATTGCTTCTGTAATTCGTGGGTCAATCTGTTGAGCTCTTTTCAAGTCTACTGGTTCTTTAATGTTAATAGTGGCAATTGTTTCTTGTTCTGCGGTACCAGAAAATTTTACTCCTTCCACAGCAGCTTTCTTTGCCAACTCATCAACAATTAAATTTCCATCGCCATGTTTGTCTGTCCCTTTCTTCTGATGTGCTTTAACTTTCAACAGTGCAATCTTATGAGTGTTATTCTTTGCAGCTAACCACAAAGCTTGAATTGGTCCACAATGAATCAGAGGCTGGCCGTCAGCACTAGTAAAACCTCTCTTCTGCCAAATCGGTAGATATTCTGTGAGAGAATTAACTACAAATGCAGAGTCTGAATAGATATTTAAATCTGAATCTGGAATTACCTCTAGTGTTTGTAACACTGCTGTTACTTCTGCTTTTTGAGCTGAAAAATGAGGTGGGCATTTATACAAAAAATTCCCTTTTTCAGAATGGATTGCAAAACCTGTATGGTACTGCCCATCTTGCCAATATCTAGAACCATCGACATACACATTTACAGCTCCTGCATTTGCTTTTACCTCAAAGACACTTTCAGGTGGACGAATGTGCTCGTCTTGACAAGTGTGTGGGGTACCTTCATACAGAAGTGTTCTAGGAAGCATTGAATTAGGCTTGTAAACAGTTTTCAAATTTTTAGAGCCTAAGTCTAGTGTCCACCTGCCTAGTCTTGCACTGGATACTCCCTTTACCTTACCATTTAAAAGGAGCTGTAGGGGTGTGTGCGGAGTATACAATGTAACTTCATTGAAACCGTAAATGTATTCAAAATGTGACATTGCCCAGTGGACTGACAAGAGGTGTCTCGTACAAGAGTCAAAAGATTTTTCAACTGGGGAGAGTACTCGAGAAGCATAAGCAATGGGGCGCAAATTTCCCTGTACTTCTTGAAGGAGGACAGCTGAAAGAGCCTCCTCTGTTGCAGCTGTCTGTAACATAAATGGTTGTGTTCTATCTGGATTGCGTAATGCTGGAGCTTCAATCAATGCTACCTTCAATTTTTCAAAAGCTGTCTGATGATCAGGACCCCATTCTAAAGAATCTGTCTTTTTCTTCTTCTTTCCAGAAAGAAGAGTGTTCAATGGTTTTGCAATATCAGCAAAGCCTTCAATGAATTCTCTACAGAAGCCCACTAAACCTAAAAATGACCTCAAAGCTGTTACTGAAACTGGAACTGGGAGTCTCTGAATAATTTCCACCTTATGTGGATCAGGTGTACGCCCCCCTTCACTTATCTTGATTCCTAGATAGGTGACTTCTGACTTGAGTAACTGAGCTTTTTTTGGATTCAGTTTTAGTCCAGCTTCTTTCAGTAACTGAAGTAATTCTTCAAGTAGAGTGAGATGTTCTTCCCTGGAAGCTGTTTGTAACAGCAAATCATCTACATACTGAATCAGACATTCAGGCTTAGAGAACCGTTCCAGTATTTTAGCTAAACACTGATGAAACAGTGTAGGTGAGTTCACAAAACCTTGTGGCAGAACATTCCATGTGTACTGCGTGTTTCTGAACTTAAAAGCAAACTTATACTGGCATTCTGAATGTAATGGAATTGACCAAAAACCATTAGATACATCAAGAGCTGAATAATACTTTGCTTCAGGTAGGAGAGATGCTAACACATCTGGGGTGGAAGCTACTACAGGTGCACATGTCTGTGTACATTTGTTAAGTTCTCTGTAGTCTATGCATAATCTCCATGAATCATCTGGTTTGCGGACAGGCCAAATTGGGGCTAATGATGGAGAAAGGCATGGTCTGATTACACCCTGTTCTAGCAAAGAATCCACAGTACGCTGTAAATATGGATTTGCTTCATCTGGGTATTTATACTGCCTGAGTGAGGGTGGATCCCTCCCTTCAATCTTTACTTCCATCACAGTAGTATCAACTCGGCCACAATCATGTTTAGATTTAGCAAACACACCTCTGTTCTTGTTCAGTAATTCTGACAGTTCAGAATCTTCCACTGAAAGCAATGCATCTAAGTCATACTCTTCTGACTTCTTAATTGCATGTACAGCATGTACATCAGAAATTTCTACAACCTTATCTTCAGTCTGAGAGTTACGCCAGATACAATTGTTGCCATAGTCAATAACATAACCACGTTTGGTCATAATATCTGAACCTAGGATGCTGCGACCATCACCTGTTTTACTGAGCCAAGCTTTATCTTTAAAATCATCTTTGCCAATTTTAAAGGATATGTTATCTGTTTGAGATGCTAGTGAAATTGTTCCATCAAAACCTTCTAATGTTATTGTATTTTCATTTTTCAGTGGGGGATTATCTGAATGAAGAATTGTTAAAGAAGCACCAGAATCCACTAACCAATCATTGCATCGGCCTCCAACAGCAATATTAACGATTGGTCTACCATAATCATCTCTTTTCAGTGGTGCGACATGTGATATGGAGGCCTCTGATCTCTATACTGAAAATGACTTGCTTTGAGCACTCTGCTTCTCCATATGAGAACGCAGTTCCTCATTCTCCTTACTCAGTCTGTCTACTGTGGCTTGAAGTTGGTTTAAATCAATTTTTGGAATAGTTCTTTTAAGGGAAGATTTACATGTCCTGGAAATGTGTCCCTCTTTGCCGCATGAATAGCATATTGGCAGACTATCTGGATTGTAAGGAGGTGGTCTGTGCTCTCTGTCTTCTTTAACATAATTACCTCTTTTCCAAGAGACCTTGCGACTATTGCTCTGATATGGCTTTTTATCATGTACTACAGACACAGGATGTGATTTTTTTACATTAGCATTATTATTGTAAAACTGTGTCATTTTAGCCATAATATCACTGAAATCAGATTGAGGTGTCACATGCATTGTCACAGCAGAATGGGTGGGTGGATCACACTTGCTAATTAAAGCCGACTTGAAACTGATTTCATTTGCAGTAATGTTGGGATTGCCACTGAATGTCCTAAATGTCTCTAGTAATCGTTCTGCGAATGAAGCTGGATGCTCCCCTTTTCTCATTTGAATTTCAGAAATTTTATCCCAATTTACAGACGTGACACCTAACACTTCCAGCAGTGCCTGTTTTCTCTCTGACTTATTTGCCATTTTATCTTTTACTTTCTGAGCTAAGGCTCCAGATAAAGTATCAGGCAAGCACATTCTTAACAAGATACATGCATCAGCATCTGTGAATCTGTAAACCTCTGCATATTCTTCTAGTTTCTTTAGAAAATCTAATGGATCTCGCTTGGCAGGATCAAATTTTTCAATATTGTTGATCACTGCCTCTAGTTCATTTGGGTTGAACCCTCTAACCATGGTAGAAGTCATGGGTTCTTCTCCTCCTTCACTAGTACGCACAGTTGTAGTAGCATGGACTGGTGCCATAGGGAATCTAGCTGTGCATTCAGAATATCGAGAGCTAATTGACTCAGAATGTCTTTCACAACTCTCATCTTCCTGCAAATCTAATGCATTACATTGCATGACCCCTAACTGTGTTCTATTGCTGTGTTTGTTAGTTGAGCCATTCTTTATCAGAAACTGACAAGCAGCATTTGCTTCTTCCAAATCATTGAATAATGATTCTACCGAGGACTCAAGCATGTTATTGTTAGTTTGTAGACGGGTGATTTCATTCTGCATCCTAATCTTTTCTTCTTTCCACATTGTTTCACTTGCATAGTGGTTTTTAGTAGCTATTACTCCCAGACTGAGCTGCTCATTTTCAGCCTCTAGCTCCTCTACTCTCCTTCTAGTAACTTTGTATGATGCAAGCAAAGCTTGCAGCGCATTAGCAATTTTTCCTTTTTTCTTCTTAGGCATTTTAGGGTAATTTTCAAATTTAGAAATGGCCCATTCATAGGGTTTCTCTGTATTTTTTTCTATTCCATCAAACAGTCCCTGAGTGCCATGCTTCGCAATGTATTTAACAATCAATTCTTCCATTTTCAAAATCTTATGGAATTATAGTAAGTCTAACCATAAGCTATATACTACTTTTTTTTTTTTTTTTTTAGCCCACAATTCCTTAAGCTCAGAAATAAGCTATATCAGACATAAAACAGTGCCACAGTACGTCGGGCAAACCCACTGCTTCGGGTAACTTTAACTGTTTTAAACTTCACAAAGTCACGGTACGTCGGACTATAATACAAACAGTGATCACAGTACGTCGGATCAATACAAATATTTCAGTTTAACAGTGCCACAATACGTCGGGCAAACCCACTACTTCGGGTAACTTTAACTGTTTTAAACTTCACAAAGTCACAGTACGTCGGACTCACTACACTATAAACAACTGATCTAATAAAACTGTTACCACCGTACGTCGGGTTAATTCAATAACTTTAGAATTCTAACAGAATTATAATAAATCATCAACAAGTTTCAGTTACTTTAGAAACTTTCTTAACAAGCACTTTGCTTCAGTTACTTTAGAAACAATGATTCAAATACAGCTCTGCCACAGTACGTCGGGTTAATTCAGTTACGTTAGCATTTAAAACAGAATTGTACAGAATAGACTTGTTTAATGACTCCTCCTACTAATAGCCTACTGGACAAACTATATTTTCTTCTATCCTTAATACTTCTTTTCTAGATTCTTTTAAACGAAGGGATTCTCTGGATAAAACAAGCGAAGAAAATAAAAAGAAACCACTTTTCTTACCTCATTTGTTTTAGGAAAAACCCCGCGCTGGAGGGCTCGCCAATGTAAGAAAAAAAGGATGAGAGGACGTCTTGAAGAAAAAAACAAGTTTTATTCCAGAATAGTAGTAACAAAGTGGAGACAGCACTTCGGATTCAGCGGAGTTGGAAATGAATCCAGATCCTCCTCCGTTTAAACATTTTATCCTGTTTCTTCCCGCTTAACATGTTAATAAGCTTTCGCTTTGAATGTAAATTGAGAACAACAATAAAAGTGATACTCTTCCGTTCCCAGATCCTGGGTAGACTTTCAGGTGAGAACACCAACTGTTATGATAAATGAGGATAAACAGAATTCCTTTTGGTCAGCAGATGGTTCTTGATGGCTCACTGCCGCTCCCATGCTACAGGAAGTGAATTATCATTCCAAAGGCATTATTTAGATGCTTAAATACTTTACTTGAGGAACTCTCCTCTCTGTGATAATTAAGCTCTTTGTTTAAGAAAGGAGTATGAAACACTTGTGAAATAAAGTAGAAGTTGGGTCGAGGCAGACTACTTTCTTACAATAGTTAATGAATCCTAATGAATGACAGTCATCAGACATTTACTGAAGCATTATTAATCCGCAGTTGTGCTTGTGAACATGAGTTAATGCACTAAGAGTCAACAAGAACTAACAGAGAACAACTTTATTCTCATCAACGAACATTAACAGATCAATAAATACTGGAATAAATGTGTTTTATTGTTTGATAAAGTCAAAGAATGAAGAAGAAGAGCAGAAACAAACGTCACACTTCATTTCTCCTTTATTCATGTACTTGCTGGAGTTTTCTACAGTTGCTGAAATATTTGACAGAGATTCAGACATTGACATGTTCCTCATCACATTAGAAGATCAGCAGTGGATCTGACATTGACTTTTATTATGTGCACAACAATAGAGGAAACAGGAAGAACACAAATCTGTAGACAAGAATGAGCTGATCTGAATACATCATGATCCTGGAGGACACTTCATGAAGACACACACACACACACACACACACACACACACACACACACACACACACACACACACACACACACACACACACAGAGATTGTCCTTCAGTCACTATACACTCACACAAACACACACAGACAGACAGAGGAGACTTCTGAGCATCTCACTGCCACTGACTGCTCCTGCAGAGGATTCTGGGTAAATCTCTGGTCAGTCTTCAGCTCAGTTTCACTGATGATCCAGGAGTAACCCTAAACCCAGCCCAGAGCGGCTCAGTGAATGTGGTCTGGACTGAGTGGATGAGGCTCATTGTGTCTCTATAGATGTTGTAGAAGATCAGAGTTCCTGCACTGTGATCCACAAACACTCCTATTCTCCTGCTGAGCGGCTTTACTGGGAGATCAGTGTGTGTGTTATTGTGTGAGAATGAGAATCTGGAGGAAGAGCAGAACAAACTCCAGGACTGAGGATTATATCCAAACTCACACTCACCACCTCTTCCCTTCCTCCTAATGCTCTTATATGACACTGATATAAACACACCACCAACATCTCCACTCCAGTCAGTCTCCCAGTAACAGCATCCACACACACTCTCTCTGCACAACACCTGACGATAATGATCAAATCTGTCTGGATGATCAGGATACGGCTGATCCTCCCACACACACTTCACCTCTCTGTTCTCCTCAGACAGAATGAGGCGAGTGTGTGCTGTGTTTAGATCCAGTGTGAGGAAACAGACATCTGAACACAAGAAGACACATTTATAACTACAGCTGTGTGTGTGTGTGTGTGTGTGTGTGTGTGTGTGTGTGTGTGTGTGTGTGTGTGTGTGTGTGTGTGTGAGAGAGAGAGAGAGAGAGAGACTGTGTGTGAGAGAGAGAGACAGAGTGTGTGTTTGTGTGATGAGACAAAGTGTGTGTGTGTGCGCGTGTGTGAGAGAGAGAGAGAGACAGTGTGTGTGTGTGTGTGTGAGAGAGAGAGAGAGAGAGAGAGAGAGAGAGAGAGAGAGAGACAGAGTGTGTGTGCGTGCGTGCGTGCGAGAGAGACAGAGTGTGTGTGTGTGTGTGCACGTGCAAGTGTGTGTGTGAGAGAGAGAGACAGAGTGTGTGTGTGTCTGTGTTTGAGAGAGAGATAGACTGTGTGTGTGTGTGTGTGTGTGTAGTCCCACATTTGCGCGGTCCTGCTGTAATCCTCGTGTCTCCTCCATGATCCAGACTGTAAACACACACAGATGCACAGCAAAATCCTCAGAGTAAAATTTACTCAGTTCAGAGAACATTTGGTCCCTCTCTAAATTGAGTAAAATTTACTCAACAGCAGAGTTAAAGATAATGAGACAATAAAGGGGTTAATTAAGTGATGATTGAGCACTGATGATGAACACCTGCTGTTAATAAGCAGAAACAGAAGAGAGAAGCAGCAGCTTTGCTCATTGATTACCTGATTGACTTTATCTCTGTCAGATGTTCACAGAAGTCCATATGAGATTTATTGAGAATGAACTGTTTTAGGTATTTACATTTTACAAAAAAACAACAACATGTTTTTCCCCCCGATGTCACCATCATGGAGAAAAGTGGTAGATTTACTTGGGCTCTTTGACTCGATTTCTAATGTTGATATTTCTTAGCTTGCTATGACAAGTATAAAGCGAGCAATTATGAGCAGGTTGACTGATCCTGTATTGATTCTTACTCTTGATAAGAGTTACTGTATAAGAGATTCTGTTTGACTTTGTAAATCATGTTTAAATGATGGTTGATCATGTAAGATACAAAATTGAGTGTTTTTCAAGTGAATGGACCTCAGCTGTGGTTTTATACATTTTTAAAACACATTGAGCATCTGAATCACTTTAGAGACACAAACATCAATAATCAGCGTCTCTATCTCAGCAGTGGTTAGAGATTTTGTATTTTTTTGGCTGCAGTGTCTGCTAACATTCATCCATAGTTCCCAGCATGCACTGTAGGAAAAAAAAAAAAACTCACCATAGTTGAGAAGCATACGCTGATTCATTATGTCTGTGTGTTTTGAGTGTTTCAGATGTTCAATGTGTTTTATGAGCTGATAAAAGTATTGCTGAGTTCCATTTTCTTGATACAGTGCTACATTTGTAATAAAACACTATTCAGACTTAATAGGTCAAAACCAATTTTACTGATTTGACCAGTGACTAAATCACCACAGAATCAATTATCCAGAGCACAATTGCTCTCTTTATTCAATATTTGCCACAATACACTATCTGGCAAACAAAGAGAAACTAACATTAGAAATCGAGTCAGAGTCCAAGTAAAGCAACTACTGTTCTCCTCAATGGTGACAGCTTAAAACACAAAAAGTGGTGTTTTTTTATTGTTATTGTAAAAAATGACTTAGTTCTTAATAATATCACTATATGGAATTGTGTAGAGTGTGGCATAAATAAGGCCAAACAGGTTGTTAATAAGTAAAGCTGCTGTTTGTGGAGTTGCTTAATGATGCTCTGCTGAAATTTTAAGAGGTTCGAGGTGTTTTATTTCAGTTTATTTCATCTACGACTGTGACTGAAGTCAGTTGTAGTTTTGTGTTTCTCTTCTCTGTTTCTGCTTATTAACAGCAGGTGTTCATCATCAGCGCTCAATCATCACTTAATTAACCCCATCATTGTCTCATTATCTTTAACTCTGCTGCTGAGTAAATTTTACTCAATTTAGAGAGGGACCAAATGTTCTCTGAACTGAGTAAATTTTACTCTGAGGATTTTGCTGTGTGAAGAGAATGAGCTGTTGAGTTTCATCTTCAGATAATAAGCTAAAGCTAGCACTGAGCTGCTCAGCTACACGCTCCAAACTCTTCAGCTAAAACACACAACACTTGTTGGTTCCAGCCAGGATGCACAATGAATCTAACACAGTGCGTTCTGTTACTGTGATGTTGGTGAAGCGAGCGCAGATACTGCTCATGTTGATGGAGACCCCCTGCTGCAACATTAATTTATTACAGTGATGACACTTAGCTTCGCCATCGCGCTTCACCACATGCGGCCTTTGAGCACATGTTGCAGTCCATCTCTAAACTATGTTCAGATCAGTGGTGTAGTCGGGGCTATACGCACGTATACTCAGTATGCCTACTTTTTTCCATGAGCTGTTTGGGTATTACGACTTCTGAGGATCAATAATTGCGTTTACCCTCGGTATACTCACTTGTTTTTCTGATTAGACTTCCCTAATTTACGTGTATTCGCGTCTCCTTTAACTGTATACCAAATGTTTGTTTTTTTTACTTGCATCTTATTTGTTGCAATCAGTGGATTTTTGTTTCATTTGCGGCATTCCCCACCCCCTGACGACCGTAGCAGCTGTGAGAAAATTTCGGTAGTTTTTCGATAATGACGACAAGTCAACTAAATGATGTCTCGCTGAAACACTGAGGTAAAATTATTTTAAAAAAGCATGGGCATCGCTTTAGCCCCTATATTTCTGTTCAGTCCCTCGAAATGTTTTGCAATTTCCTCATGAACTGTACACTATAAATGATCACCTTAGTCCCCTTTAAATTTGATATGAAAACGGCGGCAGACTTCCGCTCCTCCGTTTTCAACTCGTTTTTCGTTTAATCAGCAAACCACAGCTTTGCAGATGGAGAGCAGAAGGTGTGTTTATCTATAGATTGTTATAATATCTGTATATTCGCAGTTCCCCTTCGGGAGGGGAACTTCAATGCTATGTGGAAAAACTTCCACTATGGGGATTTCGTCAGAATCCAATCATCTGAAAGAGTATAAAAACGGGCCAATGAAATGCCAATGGGTTGGCGGCGTCAGCGTGCACAGCTGTCTTGAATGACAATCAGCCTGGCATAAAAGGCTAGCATGTGCTCAGCAACGCCATCCTTTTTCGCTTTCAGAGCCTTTCACGAGCTTCTGAGAGAGTCTTTGAGGGTATCTCCAACCTGTGTCTACAGAGGGAGATCGAGAAGCAGCTTCTCCCGGTCCAGAGCGCGTATACGCAGTGGCAGATGGTCGAGCTGGGTTGTTCTCCCTTGCCTGGCGTCCTTTGGGTCCGGTCCTCCAAGAGCGGTATGTATATAGGAAGCAAGTTTCCTAAAAGAGCAACACGATTGTGCAGCGCGTCTTTTTCAAGACGTCGCTCCGACCGTGCGTTTCTGGTTGCGGTGGTTTCCTGTCCCCGGATGATGGGCACGAGCACTGCGTTTCATGTCTGGGGGTCCAGCATGTTGATGCGGTGCTCGCGGGCAGTGCATGCCATCATTGTGAATGCAAAAGAGCGACCCACCCCAGTTGTCCCCCGCACTGCGGTTGGCACTCGGGCAGATCTGAGGGTTTCAGTGGGAGTAAATCCGCCGCCCTCGGGCTCGCGGACCTCTCGCTCCTCCACGCGCTCCATCCAAGCTTCAGGTGAGAGAAGCGCTCCATCCTCGGGTGGTCGCCCTCTCACTTGATGACACCGAGGATCAGATGTCCATCGCTGCATCGGAGGATGGGCTGTCATTGTCTGATGAGGATGCGAACCCGCTCGCTCCCTCCCTCTGGGGTGGAGAGCACGGTGTTGGCATCTAAAAAGCAGACATGATGGCCGTGCTTTCTCGGGCTGTTTCGGCCGTGGGTCTGGTGATGGTTTATCCCCCAGCCCCGCGGCCGGACCGACTAGATGGGTGTTATGTGGAGGATATAAGAAGGCAAGACCTTCTAAGCCTTCCGTGCCCTTCTTCCCGGAAAGTGCACAGTAAGCTCACGCAGTCTTGGAGGGCCCTTTTTTTCTGCCCGATCTGCGTGCGCTTTCATCCTCACCATCCTTGGAGGGTTGGTTGTCATTGTCTGATGAGGATTCGAACCCGCTCTTTCCCTCCGGGATGATGAGCGTGGCGTCGAATCCAGAAGCAGACTTTGCAGCCGTGCTTCCCAGGCTGTTTCGGCCGTGGGTCTGGAGATGGTTTATCCCCCAGCCCCGCGGACGGACCGACTAGAGGGGTGTGATGTGGAAGAGATAAAGAAGGCAAGACCTTCTAAGCCTCCACGTCCCCTTCTTCCTGGATGTGCACAGGAAGCCCACGCAGTGCGCTGCGTGCGCCTCCGCCCTCACCATGCATGCTACGGCCACCTACCAGCGCTCCCTAGCGCAGGCGCTGGCCCAGCTGCGCGGGGATGGTTCCGACCCAGGACTGAGCATGAGCTCCGCACAGCAATCGACTGAAGTCGGCTGTATGTGCCCCTGGGAAGGACGATGGTCACATTAGTGGCCCAGGAACGCCACCACGGGCTAAACCTGGTGATCTGGGTGATGCTGACAAAGTTCGCTTTCTTAGCTCACCCATATCCCAGGCTGGCCGGTGAGCGAGCAGTCGGAGGCGATGGGTAATACCATCTCTCGGCGAGATCGTAAAACCGCTCCTCCCCGCCGAGCCATCCACATCCACTGCTTCACGCCGAGAGCGCCCGCCTGCGGCTTTGCTCGGTCGCCCCCGCCTGCGCCTCTGGCCAAGCGGCTGCGCCGAGCATCTCGCAGGCAACCAGCGCTCCCCGCCCCAGGGCGCCGCTAAGTTCGGTAAACGAACCGCGAAGCGTCCCTGAGACGGGCCATCTGGAGAGGAGGAAATTTGCTCTTTCCCCGCTGGAGGGCGGGGCTCTTCTTCTAGACAGCGTTAAAAAACGCTATCAAAACCTCAGAGAAAGAGCATTTTTTCCCTTCCCCGGATGTGACAGCCCGAATACTGCCAGTCTGGGACGCTATGCTTTCCAGCTCGCAGGATCGGTGCACTTCGCCAGTGGCTCGCGGAGCGAGAGAGAACGGTCTCCTTTCTCTCCCCCTCCCAGCCCCACCTCCGGAGTACGGGTGCGAGACAAGAGTGAAGCTCTTGCCTCCTGCTCTCCTGTGGGACCCCAGTGCTCCCCGGTTGAGCCCACCCACTCCGCGCTGCCCCACCGCTGGTACGTCAGCGATCATGCGGACGAAGCCACTTGCGAGGGCTCTGCCTGCCTGGTTAGCGCGGGCCAGCCCATCGCAATGGCTCATCCGCGCGATCAGACTCGGCTACGCGATTCAGTTCGCGAAACGGCCTCCCAAGTTCACGGGTGTGTATTTCACCAGGGTCAGCCCTGCGTCCGCCCCTGTCTTGCGAGAGGAGATTGCTATCCTCCTGGCGAAGGATGCAATCGAACCGGTCCCTCCAGCCGGGATGGAGAGCGGGTTTACAGCCCGCACTTCATCGTACCCAAAAAGAGCGGTGGGCTACGGCCAATCCTCGATCTGCGCGTTTTGAACCACTGGCTTCACAAGCTGCCGTTCAGAATGCTTACGCAGAAGCGCGCCCTCCGGAGCGTTCGTCCTCGGGATTGGTCTGCAGCAGTAGACCTGAAGGACGCGTACTTTCATGTCTCCATACTTCCACGCCACCGTCAGTTTCCTGCGGTTTGCATCTGAAGTCGAGCCTGGCGGTACAAGTCCTCCCCTTTTGGCTCTCTCTGTCTCCGCGGGTTTTCACCAAGCTCGCGGAGGGTGCCCCAGCTTCGGCTTGCGGGCATCCGCATACTCAATTATCTCAAGCGACTGGCTGATTTCAGCGCGCTCGCGGGATTAATTGATTACGCACAGAGACAGGGTGTTTCGGCACTTCGACCAATTGGGGTTTCAGGTCAACCGAGAAAAGAGCAGCCTCGCCCCCGTGCAGAGCAACTCTTTTCTCGGGTTGGAGCTGGACTCGATCCCCATGACGGCGCGCCTCCCCCGAGAGCGCGCCGGGCTGATGCTGGCCTGTCTGAGAGAGTTCGACAGGAAAATGTGGTCCCACTGATATTATTTCAGAGGCTCCTGGAGCATATGGCAGCCGCGGTCTCGCCGCTCGGATGCTCCATATGAGACCACTTCGGCATTTGCTTCACGATCGGGTCCCTAGACGCGCATGGCACGCGAGCGCGCACCGGGTGACTGTCACTCCGCTGTGTCGCCGCGCCCTCAGCCTCTGGATGGACCCTGGGTTCTACAGGCCCGCGGGCCTCTAGAACAAGCGTCCAGGCATGTCGTCGTTTGACGGATGCTTCCAGTACGCGCTGGGGGGCCGTGTGTTGCGGGCATGCAGCTGTGGTTCCGTGGTAGGAAGCTGGTTGCATTGGCACTGCCTGGAGCTGTTGGCAGTGTATCTCACGCTGCACCGTTTTTTTACCGGTGTTAGAAGGGAAACACGTGCTGGTCAGGACGAACAGCACGGTGGCGATGGTGTATATCAACCGCAAGGGAGATATTCGCTGTCGCCACATGTCTCAGCTCGCTCGCCGTCTGCTCCCCCGGAGTCATATGCGGCGCAATCGCTGCATTCCATTTTTCCCCGCCGAGCTCAACCGTGCAGCCGATGCGCTCTCACGGCAGTTCGCCTGGGAGAATGGAGGCTCCACCTCCGACTGTCCAGCTGTTATGGGTGCGTTCTGCGCACTGGCTAAACAGCTGGCCCCGGGGCGTGCGTAATACGCATTTCTCCAGTGAGCCTACTCGCACAGATGCTGTGTAAAGTCAGGGAGGACGAGGAACAGGTCTATGCATTGCGCCTCTCAGGCCCAATCAAACCTGTATTCCAGCTCTCTCCTCGTGATGGCCCCTCCCTGGCATGTCCCCTGGAAGAAACTTCTTCTTGGGGACAGGCACCGTTTGGCACCCGCGCCCAGATCTATGGACATCACGTGTGGCCCATAGATGGAGCGCGGGTGACCTACCGTTAGGTGGTTAACACCATCACTCAGGCCTAGAGCACCCTCTATGAGGCATGCCTATGCCCTGATGTGGAGTCTATTCGCTGTGTGGTGTACTTCTCTCCGAGAAGGAAACCCCAAACATGCCAGATCAGTGTGATGCTATCCTCCTTCAGTCGGCTGGAGCCAAGGCTGTCCCCTCCGCACTGAGGGGTTGGCGTTGCGATCATCCCCGCTCTAAGGACGCGGCGATGGCGGCGCGCTGGGAAAGCATCGCCTCATCATCCAGTCCCCAGAGGCGCGAGACGTGGATATATATCCTGTCCCCTCTCTTACCCATTTGAAGATCTCTCTTAGGAGAGGTCTGCTCGATCACTCGACTCAGTATCTATATGATTTCTGTCCAGGTAGACAGCTCTGCTGGTCGCGTTGGCATCGGTCAAATGGGCGGGTATCTGGAGGCATTTTCGGTCAGCGAAATGTGCCAGCGTTTTGGGCCGGCCCACTCTCACGTTTACCTGAGACCCCGGCCCACCTAGGTGCCCTAGGTTCCTACAGCGCTCGTTTAAATTATGTAGTGAACCTGCAAGCGCTGCCGACGGAGGAGGCAGACCCAGCCCCTTATTGCTGTGTCCTGTTCGCGCTTTGCGTATTATATGGACCGTACTCAGAGCTTAGATCCTCTGAGCAGCTCTTTATCTGTTACGGTGATCGGCAGAAGGGAAGTGCTGTATCTAAACAGAGGTTGGCCCACTGAACAGTGAATGCCATCTCCCTCGCTTATCGAGCCAGGGCGAGCCGTGTCCCCCAGGAGTGAGAGCGCACTCCACTCGGAGCGCGCATCCTTTTGGGCGTTAGCACGCGGCGCCTCTCTAACAGACATTGTAGAGCTGCGGGCTGGGCGACACCTGAGCATTTGTGAGATTTTATCTTCGAGTGAACTGATTTCCTCACGAGCGGTGAATGAGGAAATTCAGTTAGGTGTTGTAAAACGCTTGCTGCGCCTTTCTCTCTAACACAGAGATACGTGCGCTTTTCTCGCTTTGTCAGTTGAGTTCCCCACTCGCCCACCTGCAGAGTTCCTCCGAGGCCCCCAGCATCTGACTCAGCGGAGGAGTCAAATGTTGGCCCATTACGTTGTAGGTATGCCCGCTGGTCATCCCGCGTTCTGGGTATAGGTGCCTGCTATGTGCGATCCCCGCTGGCGATCCCATACGCTCACTCAGCCACGATGTAGTCCCCGCTCCTAGGCGGGCTCGTGTCTTCCCTCCCCGCTAACCACCTCTTCATATGTGCACTCCCCCTTCTCAGGGCTAGTCCATATGCTATTTTGCCACCAGGTCTCCCCCTCCGGGCAGCAGGTGGCCTCCGCAGCGTCCTCCCTATCGGGACTGAACGCTTTCCCAACGTACTGTCGTATTTTAGAAATTCCTAGAAACTAACTAGGTGTATTTTTACGACTCCCCGAAAAATATATCTAAACCAGAAAAGGTAAGTAAGGTAAGTAAGGGCCAGGGGACACGTTGGAGGACTGTGTCTCCAGCGATGCAGGTGCGCTCTGACGAAATCCCCATAGTGGAAGTTTTTCCACATAGCATTTCCGTTCCCCCCCTCGGGGAACGAGGGTTACTTTAGTAACCAGAGAGTTCTTTGCTATAGAAACACTTGTAGCTATCACATGTACCAATCGGGTTTCCCCATCTACTGTTTCCTTGGCGCTTCCCTCATCATCACAGCTGTTTCCTCCAGCGAAAATGCAACTCTTAACGAACATTTATCAATTAACTATGATTATAAAACACATTACAGTGCATGTGGCATTATATATATTATACATTCATGCACAGGATTAAACACAGTGACAGAACCACTCAGTGAATGTACTCATTTTAACTGCATATCAGAGTGAAACATTATGTGTTGTATCTTGTTAAAAATTATTTCCTATTATGACTTATAATATGATAGTGAAATATGTAAATTAGCCTGTACATTTTTAATATGTTTATATTTATGCCATTTTAATTTATAAAAGTGGCAGTTCTATTTAAAACATGGAAAAAATACTTGAGTATAGGCTAGTATTTGTTTTATTTTCCTGATTAAAAAAAAAAAAAAATATATATATATATATATATATATATATATATATATATATATATATATATATATATATATATATATATATTAAGGATGTAACGATACGCGTATTCGTATCGAACCGTTCGGTACGAGCCTTTCGGTTCGGTATGCATTACGAACCGAACGATTCAGACAAATTTCTATAAAGATCAAAGAGACTAAGTGTACAGAATAATGTTTTCAGTGCAACAACACTTAACAAGGCATCCCAAATGACGTGACAGGCAACATGCTGCCTTCCTGCGTCAATCTTTTTGTTAATCTAATAAATGACTTGCGCCTCGGAAGGCAATCCTGACACTGACACACAGTGAACGCGCAGTGGCGTTTGAAGGTGTCAGACACGGAGCACAGACGCTCTTGATTCTGGAGGTCATTAATAATATAATAACACTAATACTTAAACGGTAAGGCATTTTAGAATGACCAAAACAACATTTCAGATGGTTTATAATGTGCTCAGCCTGCTGGTTTGTCCATTTACACACTTTTTTTATCATCACATGATCTATTATAACAAAATCACATGACCTTTTTTTTAATGTGCACACTGGAATTTGTGCTGTAAAAGTGTTTCCATCGTAGTTTCTATCTTATCGAATAAAAAGTCTATCCTACTCAGTTATGCGCATAGGCTATGTTTTTTATGCGCATTTTCAAAATGTATGCGCATCATGTCGTTTCCATCAACCGGTTTTTTTATGCGCATCTCCAAAATATAGGGCCATATAGGGCTTAAAAACGTAAAAAAAACATTAGGTTCACTCCGAGCAGAATTGATATTTTTCTGGCCTTCAGTATTAAACAAAACAATCCGAAAACGGTTTTCTAGAAAAAAATACCAGTTAATAACGATATTACAAAGTATTGCAGGGCTCTAGAGTGCCCTGATTTCTTAATGGTGCAACTAAAAAAAATTCTATTTGAGGGGTAAAATTAAATGAATTTTCGATAAGTATTGTTAATGAAATATTTATAATATGAACTTGCTTTTGGTTTTATCTATACAGGCTCTGCGCTCTTACGCGCGCTCCCACTCAGCGGTAGTTGATTGACAGACGCCGCTTAAAGGCGCTACACACAGCCAGGCCCGTCTACTTAATCCAGCGCAAGTGCTGAAACACGCCTTTCTTTTAAAAAAATTCTTTTATTTTTTAAATCTCTTAAATTAGGCTAACATAATCTTCCTCTGAGATATTAGTTCAATAGCGGTTTGCGCTGTAGGCTATTGACCAACACACCCTGTATACAGTTTACACACCGCAGGTCTTCTGATGTGTTATGAATTACATGTTTTAAATGACAGTGAGACATGCTATATTTAGTTTTTTATTGTAAAATATATTATAACCCAATACACAGTAAAATAATATTTTTAAAGGCCTATTGGCAGCGTAGCTATAGCCGTTAAGCTTAAATAGTCTATGCATGTTGTTTTATTAATATTAAAACAAATTACAAACTAGCCACCTTTTGATTTTATTTAGTTTCCGTATATTTTTATCAAACGAAAAATGCAATTTATTGTATTTTTCGTTTTAATTTTATTAGAAATTGAATAGCCGTTTAGGCAACATAACATTGGCTCTGATTTCGTTTTTTACAGAATATCCTACATATAGACTTTTTTGAAAGACAGAGTAAGAGTAAAAAAGAAAGGCATAACTTCGGGAAAAGTGCTCATTGCGGTTTCAGATGTCAGTGGTACGGCATTGCTAAATCACTTGTTTTAATCAGAGAATAAGCTTATATAGCCTATTTTAGTTATTTAGAGTAATATATAGCATAGTTATTTAGTTTAATTAGTGTAATTTATGAATATATAAATTATTTAGTGCTTTTTGGATTTAGGCATAGGCCGAGTATTAATTTTACTATACAAAAGATTATGCGGTTTAGTTTTTTTGATGGCACTTTATTGCATGTTGAATACAATTACAAGCATTTTTATTAAACAAGTGCATACCACAAGATATTTTTGTTGGTTTAAAGATATAAAAAGTATCATTCTCATTTTCTTGCCTTATTTATCTTTAATATAAATATAAAATTGTATACATTCATTGCAATGCGTGGTGCGCCTAAGAAAAAAAGGCGCACCAAGGCGTTTTTCGTTTGTTAAGCGCAAAGAGTTGTTTCAAAACTATTTCTAAATTTAGGTTTAATTTCCAGCAAACGAATAAATGAACAATAATAACGAAGTGTTGTGCAAGTGTTGTGAGTTATTTCCAAACACACATGCTATACCCCATATTGTCTAAAACCTGACAGGTGGGCAAATCTAATCGTGTTTTTAATAAAACAAATATAAATATGCATATAGTAAATAATACTGCTAATAATAATAATAATAATAATAATAATAATAATAATAATAACATTATAAAAAAGTCATGAATAAACAGAAATGGTGTAACAACAAATGCGCCGCGTCTTGCGCCGCATTGCGACGGGTGTAGGGGTGCCGGTTAATCCGCGGGTCAAGTAATCAAAAAGTAGGCTACATGACGTTTAATTATGGGTTGCAGGTTAATAAGACCAAACCTTGATTGTGCAAACTTTACATACTTTCTCTAAAAATTGAAAGTGTTTTGAGCTATATTATCTTTTTATAGACTGACATAAATACGCATCACGGCCAGACATTTATAGTTTATATAAAAATGAGCGCTTAGCCTACCTCATGCGGATGCATATTCGGTTATTTCTTCAGTAGCCTTGTAAATAATGTATTTTATTAATGCATTGTTTATAAGGATATCATTCAAAACTTTAGGCTATCTATCATGTTTATGAGCTGCCCCTCATCCTTCAATATACAGATCGATTTATCAGATGATTTGTCATAAGAGAAATATTAACAAAAGGATTTTCTTTATGGAGACCCATCTAAAAACAATCGACAATCAATTATACGTTTTGTATAAATGCAAGTTTTAATAGCAAAAACTTAAACCGAAACATACCTTTGTACATGAAAGAGCAGATTCTCGGTAACCTTTAAGACAAGGTCGTTGCATCAGAAACGACTCTCGCTTATGACATCTGCTTCGCGGGCATTTCACGTTGTATGCTCCACAGTCGCATTTGTACACATGATTTAAATGAATGCTTTTTGTCTCCCAAATTCATAAAATAAAGAGAACAATAAAATAACGTTATTAACCGGCTAACTGTAAACATTTCTGTTCTGAACGATTAAAGTTGATCTTGTTTTTTTGTTTCTGCTCCTGCAAATGTAATTCGGTTCAAAGCCCTGAATAAATATTCTTAAACATACATGGTAAGAGTATATTTTTATATAGGGACATTAGTTTGGTTGTATTGTACCTTTGTAATTTGCAAAATAGTCTTTAAAAAACAACTTGAAAAAGAATTAGCATAAAAACCGTGAATCGTGATTTCCCCAGAAAAAATCGTAATATGATATTTTTTCCATATCGCCCACCCCTATTTCAAAGTAAAAAAAAAAAGAGAGAGAAAAAAAGAGAGATCATGCTTTTATGGTGTTAGTTTTAATACATTAAAAAGATTTCAATCAGAGAAATCCTCTGGCTTTTTTCTTATTTGCTGTATTGAAAACATACCGAACCGTGACACCACTGTGTCGTATCGAACCGAACCGTGATTTTTGTGAAACGTTACACCCCTAATATATATATATATATATATATATATATATATATATATATATATATATATAAGATAAGATGACCCCTGCGGGGGTCGGAGCCCGGGGATAGGGCTAGATGGCCGTCTCTAATAGGAGTCTGGAAAAAGAGGATTTGGACGGTGAAGACTCTTGTTAGAGGGTGACGGCAGGTTAGGTGCTCGAGGAACACTCCATAAGGAGATGGAGCGGGGAGTGACAGCACTATATATATATAGGCCAGGCCTTAGCAACTTTCATTATATATATATATATATATATATATATATATATATATATATATATATATATATATATATATATATATATATATATATATATAAAATGAAAGTTGCTAAGGCCTGGGGGGGCAGTGAGATGACTCCTGCGGGAGTCGAAGCTCGGGGTAAAACTCCTGCGGGAGTCAGAGCCTCAGGGGGGACAGGGTCCAGCAGGAGTCGGGAAAAGGGAAGGGGGCAGTAAAGACTCCTGCGGAAATGGCCGGGGGGGGCGGGGTGACCGTGGGGGCTTGGAGGACGCTCCAGTTAGCTGTGTGACAGGGGGAGAAGGCTGAGTATTACTCAATCTGGAAGGAAGTACAAGAAGAGAAGGTGGCTGGGTCATGCCCTCGCCCTTGAGTAGTTGCCGGTTGACGGCTGGCGAGGGTCATCTGGGTTTCTTTGAGGTGCCTTTGGCTAAGACGTATGTATGTCTGGAAAGCATCGGATGACCACATTTCCAGGGTCTGGATTTGTTGTTGTGAAGCCTTGTTTGTGCTTCTGTGGTGGTGTATATACAGAGTATATACAGAAATCAGAGAGTGAGTTTCAATACATTTAATACCTTATTCAAGGCTCTTTCCATACATTTTAAGACCTTATAACCACTTCATTCAGAACACTGGCGGGATTTAAAGTGTAATTACTGAATTTAATCAAACCTAAAACATTATTCATACACAGAATAAATATCTATTAAACTTAGCTATTTCAGAAGTTGTCGCCTATAGAGCTACATAAATGATGATGTTGCCTTGAATACTGCAGTAAATAAAGCAGCATGATTTCGAATCTAGTAGGATTACACTGATTTCATAAACCATGCAGCATCCTGATATTCGCAGATTTAATTCAGTCAAACTTTAACATACAACGATACCTTGCACAATCAAAATGATATAAATGTAATACCTTGCAAAAGCATCTAAGACTTTCTAATACTTTTAAAGGCTCCAAACTTCTCTACATTGATTTATCAACTCTTAATACCCTCCAAGACCCCACCGAGAGGTGGAGAAGAGGTGTTTTTGTAGAAGCTTCTCAGAGTCTCTTGACTGAAGTCTTTGTTTAAAGATGCAAATGAGTATTGAAGACTCAAGCCACACCGATGTCTCAATACACACAACTACATTCACTAATATTAATTTTTAAACCCAACTATTCCAGCAAAGTCTGCAAGTATTTTCTTTTGACATTTTTGTTTTCATTTTTTGGACTAAATAGTTTTTGTTTTTTTTCTATTAGACTGAGAAGACTGCTTGCTGAAGAGCATTTTGTTTCCCATTTGTTGAACAGAGTTTTTGTGTCTTCCCCCCCCCCCCTGAGACTAAGACATTGCCTTTAGAGGAATTTTTCTATTTTGCCATTTTTGCTTATGGACTGATCTGTCTGATTTATTTTTGCCTTCTATAACAAATTATTGTCTTCACCTGCTTTTGGGTTTTTTTCTGTTTACTGGCCCTGACAGTCCTTTTATATTAGTTTAGAGTCCTTTATTTCTCTTAAAGCACATGCAGCTCATTACTGGTTTCTGTAAGACTGTCAACAAACTCTTAACAGGTCAATATATTTCTTTCCAAAAAACGTCAATATAAAAGTTTCAGATGAAGATAAAGTTTTTTGTGATGCAGGTATAACAGAAGGAGAAATTGATGCAGCAATAGGACAGTTAAGTAAGGAGAGAAGTCCAGGAATAGATGGCTTAACCAATGAGTTTATAAGAATTTTAGAGAAATTATAGTACCTGTTTTAAAAGAAGTATATGATGAGGTTTTTAAAGAAGAAAAATTGAGTTAAAGAATGAAAATAGGGATGATTAAAATGATATACAAAAAAAGAGGAAGTCCTTTAGATTTAAAGAATTATAGGCCCTTAACAATGTTAAATACAGATTTTAAATTTTAGCAAAAGTTTTAGCAAACAGACTAAGGAAAATATTACCTAAAATTATAAGCACCACACAGGCATATGGAGTAGAGGGGAAGGACATAATAGACACAGTTCAAAGTATAAGAGATACGTTATTGTATATGAAGGAGAAAAACATGAATGGATATTTAATTAGTTTGGATTTAGAGAAAGCATTTGATAGAGTGGAACATGAATATTTGTTTGAAGTGATTAAAAACTTTGGATTTGGGGAGAATTTTAGGAAATGGATCAAAATTTTTTATTATAATATTTTAACATGTATTAAATGCAATGGTTTTTTATCGGAATGTTTTCAACCAACAAGGTCCATAAGACAAGGATGTCCACTATCTGCACTACTGTATACATTAGTAGCTGAACCATTAGGACTAGCAATAAAAGAAGTCAATGAAATAAAAGGAATACAAATAGAAGAAAGAACTGAACATGAACCAATTTACCAGTATGCAGATGACACGACCTTGTTGGTTGAAGACATTCAAAGTGTAACAAAGGCAATGGGGATTTTAAAGAGATATTGTAAAGGGACTGGAGCTAAGATTAATGTTGAAAAGAGTGTGTGTATGAGGATTGGAAGGGCAGATGTTTTACCTCAGCACATACATTTTAAGGAAGAGTATGAGCATATCAAGATTTTAGGCATTTGGGTTGGTTTGGATTTTAATAAAGCGGATCATTTTAATTGGGAGGGAGTTTTAAAAGGGATAGAAATTAGATTGAGATTTTGGAAATTGAGAAACCTGACATTGAAGGGAAAGGTTTTATTGATTAATTCTTTAATGCTCTCAAAAATGTGGTATGTGCTGAGTGTAACCCCATTGCCTTATGGATACTATAAAAGAATTAAAACATGTGTTTTAGATTTTTTATGGGGAAAAGGAAGAGCAAAAATATCATATGACACGTTGATTGGAGGGAAAGAAGTTGGGGGACTTGGGCTTTTAGACCCAATTTTAAGGATGAAAACATTAAGGGTAAAATTGGTATAAGGTTTTATAGATGTTAAGAGTAAAGCAGTGTGGAAAAATGTCATGGAATATTTTTTAAAGAAATGTGGTCGAGTAAATAAGGGATGCAGTCTATTATGTATGAAAACAAAAAAGGAAATGAGGACAGGTATACCAACATTTTATGAAGAGGTTTTAGAAGCTTGGGGAAACTTATTAGATAATATGCTCATTGTACCTAAAGGAAGAAACCAACTGTTAGAACAACCTTTGTTTTTAAACATGAATATCACGAAAGATGAAAAGGTAATATATTATAAAAAATGGTGGCAAGCTGAAATTAGGCAAGTAAAGGATCTGCTCTATGAGGTGATAAATGGCTATCTTCCATTACAGGCAATTGAAGACATGTTATCTGAAAATAAATGTAGATAAAGGAACACTTGTAAAACAGTTTGAGGATTTAAAGAGAGCAATACCACATGAATGGGTTGAAAGAATTGAACAAAATGAAGAGGGAGAAAATGGAGACATGCCTGATTTGTATTTTAAAAAGAAAAATGGAGAGAATAAGATTTTTATTGACTGTAAAGTAAAAGATTTTTATTTGTGTTTTAGAGAAATGGCTTTTGTAAAACCCGTTGCTAACAATTATTGGAAAGAAAGATATGATGATTTAAATGAAAGTGAAATATGGAAAAATGTGGGAATGAGATATATGGATCCAAAATTAGAAGATTTTAATTACTTATTAAGACATAATTGTATTTTAACTGAAATGAGATTATGTAAAATCGGGATTGAAAGAGATGCAATGTGTAAAGTCTGTAAAAATGAAGAAGAAGGGTTTTTACATTTGTTTTTTCACTGTGAAGAATTGAGTGTGTTTATGGACAAGATCAAACGTATTATTAAATCTATGTTGGAAGATACATATAATGAGAACATGACTCAAAAGGAATGGGAGAAAATGTTTTTATTTGGTTATGAGGTTAAAGGTTGTAATATGACTGTTTTTAATTTATGTATAACAATTGCAAAGAATGTAATATGGCAAAGAAGGAATGTTGCAAAATTTGAAAAAAGAAAAGTAGATGTATGGATTTTATTTAAAAACAAAATGGAAATGACATTTAGGTTTTTACGGGAATATTTTTTATTAAATGATAAAAAAGATGATTTTATAGAAATGTTTATAGAAGGAAACACAATGTTAGAGTTTAATGTGAACGATGTTACATGGATGTGGGACAAATACAAGTGAATTTATTTTATATATTTATTTTTTTTCTTTTTGTTGTTTGAAAAGCCAAACAATGCATGATTTTATTGTATGTGAAAATACTTTTTAATGTAAATGTGATGTTACATAAATAAAAAAAAATAAAAAAAAATCTCGTTTGAACTCAGAAGTAAAACAGGGTTGGGCCTGCTTAGTACCTGGATGGGAGACTGCCTGGGAATACCAGGTGCTGTAAGCTTATTTAAATCCTTCATTTGGCAGTTTATATACTTCACTGTGTCACATTTCCTACCATAACCCCAACCCCCTAAAGCCAGAGCCACTCTGCCCGGAGACCATCGCCCTTTCCCGGCCCAAACTGCACCACCGCAGGCCCTGGGACTATTTCCCACCATAACCCCCAGCCCCCAAAGCCAGACCCACTCTGCCCGGAGACCATCGCCCTTTCCGGGGCAAGCTCCGGCTCCGCAGGGGCCCTGGACTGACACCTGTTCTCCAGCAGTGCCCGGGCACCCCACACTTAAGCCCGGGAACACAGACTCTGCCAACTGCACGTGCCAGGCATACGTACCGTTGGTGACCCACCTGGCTCTGGTGCACCACCCTCTCTCCCGTGCTACTACCTGCAAATATTAGACTTTAAAAGGTGGTTGGGGTGCACCAGCCCCGGCCAGTTCCACCTTCTGACGCTGTTCAGTTTTCGAGGTGGCTGAGGTGCATCAACGACACGTAGTTCTGCCAACAGTTAATGTAAGGCTTCCGTATTTGCCCTGCACTTAGCTTGCGGGAGACGGAGACTCTTACCCGGCAGCAGACATCGCCAGAGACCCCCTGGTTCGTTGAACCACAAAGCCGTCAAAACCTAAGTCCACTCTTTTGCACCTTCTCCGAAAACACAATGGCAGGTCAGAGGCAACTGGGGTCGGGCACGTACCTCCAGGTGCGGGACGTCCGAGAAAGGTGGTCTCCCATCGGGCATGGCCTGGCATGCTTGGGCCTGGTCTAAACAACTCTACCGGTGGGAGTCTTCATGTCGTTCCCGCCGGTCAGACCCACCGTCCCCCAAACGGACTTAGTCGATTCAGAGACCCCGCCACTCAGACCCACCATCCCCCAAACGGACTTAGTCGATTCTGAGACTGTGAGATTTTAAAGAACTGTGAACTGGACATATCTTGCGCCTCTTTTAAATAACCAGCTCTTGACAGGAGCTGTCGCTTACGGCCATATCACCCTGCATGTACCTGATCTTGTTTGAACTCAGAAGTAAAACAGGGTTGGGCCTGGTTGGTACTTGGATGGGAGACTACCTGGGAATACCAGGTGCTGTAAGCATATTTCATTTTTTTCATTTGGCAGCTAATACACTTCCCCGTGTCACAGTTCTGGTGCTAGTATTGTTTATCGTACTCATTTTGTTTGGCAGGGGTGGGACAAAAAAAAAAACCCACAGGTAAACAATTGACGGGACAAGGGGGTTGTTTCTGTCCGTACTGTGTCAATGTGAGCTAAGCTGCGATTGGGTCCTGGTGCTGCGCCTCTTTTAAATAACCAGATCTTGACGGCAGCTGTCGCTTACGGCCATATCACCCTGCATGTACCTGATCTCGTTTGAACTCAGAAGTAAAACAGGGTTGGGCCTGGTTAGTACTTGGATGGGAGACTGCCTGGGAATACCAGGTGCTGTAAGCTTATTTAATTTCTTCATTTGGCAGCTAATACGCTTCCCCGGTTCACAGTTCTGGTGCTAGTGTTGTTTATCGTACTCATTTTATTTTGGAGGGGTGGGACAAAAAATCCCACAGGTAAACAATTGATGGGACAGGGGCGTTGTTGCTGTCGGTACTGTGTCAATGTGAGCTAAGCTGCGATCGGGTCCTGGTGCTGCGCCTCTTTTAAATAAACAGATCTTGACGGCAGCTGTCGCTTACGGCCATATCACCCTGCATGTACCTGATCTCGTTTGAACTCAGAAGTAAAATAGGGTTGGGCCTGGTTAGTACTTGGATGGGAGACTGCCTGGGAATACCAGGTGCTGTAAGCTTTGTTTAATTTCTTCATTTGGCAGCTAATACGCTTCCCTGGTTCACAGTTCTGGTGCTAGTGTTGTTTATCGTACTCATTTTATTTGGGAGGGGTGGGACAAAAAATCCCACAGGTAAACAATTGACGAGACAAGGGTGTTGTTGCTGTCGGTACTGTGTCAATGTGAGCTCAGCTGCGATCGGGTCCTGGTGCTGCGCCTCTTTTAAATAACCAGATCTTGACGGCAGCTGTCGCTTACGGCCATACCACCCTGCGTACACTAGTGGGAGCTAGAGTGCAACAAGGAAGTGACTGGCTGCAGTCAGGAGAGGAAGGCTCTCCTACAGCTTGTTTTGTTTTTCGTGTTTTACTGTTTTTTGTGGACTGAATCAAATTTTTTTGTTTGTGACTTTTGTTTCTTAACCACCTGACAGCAGCAGTCTGCTGGCTGGAGGGTGGTTTTCTTAGTTTGTTTTTTGTTTTTTTGCTATGGAGCAAACAATGGACGGATTAATGGCAAACGACCCTGGAATGGCTGCAGAGACACGGAAGGAAAATGAAACAGGAATGGATGAAGAGACAAGAATGGTTAAAGACAACGGACTGGAATATCGACTACGAGCAGGACAAAGGAAAAGCCAAGTAGGTGGAAGAAAGTATTTAAAGGAGGCTACAGTTATCATTAATGTGGAAGATGTACAGGAGGTGAGAGCGGAAGATATTATTAAAGCAGTGATAGAAAAGTGTGGACATGGGAAAATTCTGGCTTTAAGACCAAGACAAGGAAAGGAGTACGAACTAACACTGGAAAAGGAAGAATTATGTGAACAATTGACTGATGAACTCATGATAAACGGGGTGAACTGTGAAATTAAAAAGCTTCAAAATAGGGATTTTGTTGTTTCCTTCATGCATCTGCCGGTCTATCTTGAAGATAATGAAATTTTAGATAAATTAGAAATTTGGGGAGTTAATCCCGTATCTAAAATTAAAAGAAGATTTTATCCGGGTACCGACATTGAAGATGGAACAAGGTTCCTTAAAGTGAGGTTCCCTAAAGAGGTGGCATCCTTGCCGTATAGCACAAAAATGGAAACAGCAGAAGGAACGCAGTACTTCAGGGTGATGCACAGCCATCAGGTTAAGACCTGTAGGCTGTGTATGAGCCCGGAACACATGCTGAAAGACTGTCCAGAATTCAAGTGCTACAAATGTGAGAAAAAGGGACATTTTGCGAGAAATTGTAAGACTGTCAGGTGCCCGGAATGTAAAAATTTTTTAAACAAGTGTGAATGCTGGATGGAAGGAGAGGAAGGAGGAGGAGAAGATCAGGACCGGCAGGTGCATGAAGAAAACAACAATAGGGAAGAAGATAATGAAGTAGAAGAAAGGACATTGGAGGAGGAAATGAATGACAATGAAAAAAGGAAGGAGAAAACGAAAATGAAAAGAATGAAGTACAAGTATCAGGACAAGATGAACAGTGGTCACAAATGGAAATATCGGACAATTTTAAAACTTTTTTAAGCACTGTGGAAAAAGCGGAACTAAATAAGACTGGTCAAGCTGAAGGAATGGCAAGGGTTGAAGAAACGAGGATGGAAAATGTGGAGAAGGACAAAGTGGAAAGAGGATTTTTTAGAAGAAGAACTTTAAAGGTAAAACCAAATGTGGACATGGCAAAGAAAAAAGTTTTAACAAAGGGCAGAGCTAAATATGTTAATAGGTATGAAGTGTTAAGGGGACTGGAAGTAGATGATGAGAAATGATGTTTTTTAAATATTTTATGTATTTTAAAATGTGTTTAATCTTTGTCTCTTTTAACGGAAGGGGTTGTTGGTTGAGAGTGTTGGAAGGAGATGATGGACAATAAGGATGTGTAGGTTTTTAATTTCATTTTTATTTCTTTTAATGGTTTTAAATTGTGTATCTTTTAATGCAAGGGGCCTGATGGGAAAAGATAAATTTGAAAAAATAAGAGAGAAATGTAAAAACAAAGAAGTGATAGGCTAACAAGAAACAAACTGGAAAGATTATGCAATGGATGATTTTAAAAAGATGTGGCAAGGGGATATTATATATAATAATGGTGATGGTAAATCTGGAAGAGGTGTCGCTTTTTTAATAAGGAAAGATGTTTTTAACGTTAAAAGAATTGTGTATAGGGATAATAATGGGAAATGTTTAGTGATAGAGGTGAATTATGAAGGACATGAACTAATAATAGCAAATATACATGCACCAACAGAAGAAAAAGACAAAAAAGAGTTTTTTAAGGTTTTAAATGAAGTATTGAAGGATTTTAAAGAAATAATAATGATGGGAGATTTTAATACTGTTTTTAGAAAACAAGATATGGCAGATGGAATGGTTTTTAAATCTGATATAGGAAGAAGGGAACTAAATGAGTTAATAAATGGAAATAATTTAGTAGATATATGGAGGGAGAGGAATAGGGAAAAAAGAGAGTTTTCAAGGAGACAAATAGTGGGGAATTTTATATGTCAAACAAGAATAGATTTTATTTTATGTACTAGGAATGTTGAAAATTTTATAGAAAATCTGCAATATGAGGAAAACAGTTTTAGTGATCACAAGCTTTTACATTTTAAAATAGATTGGGAGAATATACAAAGGGGACCAGGTACTTGGATTTTAAATGCAACCATTTTAAAAAATGAAGATTATGTCCAAAAAATCAAAGAATTAATAGAGAAAGAAAAAGAAAATAGAATGTATGATGAAGATAAAAGGATATGGTGGGAAAACACAAAATATCAAATAAAAAAATACACAATAAAATATTGTGGAGTACTGCAAAAATGTAAAAAGTATAAAGAAAAAGAAATTAAAAGATCCTTAGAAAAAGAATTAAACAAGCAAAATAAGGATCTGGAAAAAATAAAAGAAATAGAGCAAAAATTACTAGATTTGGAAGAGGACAAATATAAGGGGGCAATGTTGAGGAGCAGATCTAAATACACAGTAGAAGGTGAAAAATGCACTAAATTCTTTTTTGATTTAGAGAGGCAAAGAGGGAAAGCAGGAATGCTAAAGGAAATTAAAGGTAGACATGGAAAAATTGTAAAAGGAAACATGGAAATACTGGAAGAAATAAAATATTTTTATGAAGATCTATTTAAAACTAAAGGTATTGATGAAGAAAAAGAAAAGAAGATTCTGAATTATATAAAAGTAAAACTGGAAAAAGATGACAACAAAGAATGTGACAGAGAAATAAAAGAAGAAGAGATTGAAATAGCAATAAATCAACTAAATAAAAAGAAAAGTCCAGGGATAGATGGAATAGGAAATTAATTTTATGTTGTTTTTAAAGATATTTTAAAAGGAATACTTAAAGAAGTTTTTAAAGAAATGTTTAAATGTAAAGAGATGAATGAAAGAATGGGGATGGGATTAATGAAGTTATAAAAGAAAAGGAGCAAAAAATGAATTACAAAATTATCGACCAATAAAAATGTTAAATACAGATTTAAAGATTTTAGCAAAAGTTTTAGCGAATAGATTAAAAGAGGTGATGCCTAAATTAATTCAAACAAACCAAGCATATGCAATAAAAGGGAGAGATATAGCAGATGTAACAATGAGCATTAAAAGCACAGTAGAATATTTACAAGAAAAGAAGATGAATGGTTATTTAATAAGTTTAGATTTCGAAAAGGCTTTTGACAGGTACTCAAAACATATGGATTTGGAGAGAATTTTATAAATTGGATTAAAATTTTATATAAAGAGGTTTTAACAAAAGTAAAATGCAATGGTTTTTTAACAGATTGTTTTAAAATCACAAGATCAATTAGACAAGGTTGTCCTCTTTCAGCACTATTATATTCCCTAGTCGCAGAACCGTTAGGGTTAGCAATAAAAGAAGAAACAAAATTTAAAGGAATAAAAATAGAGGAAGAGGAGGACGAAGGAAAAATATACCAGTATGCTGACGATACAACAATAATAGTAAATGAGAAAAAGAGTGTAAAAGAAACCATGAAAAAAGTACAAGAGTTTTGTAAGGGAACAGGAAGCAAAATAAATGAAAATAAAACGGAATACATGAGGTTTGGTAAAGCAGATAATTTAACAGACTTTTTCCAATTTAGAGAAGTAGAAGAAATGAAAATATTAGGAATTTTAATTGGAAAAAATGAAAGAAAAGCAACAGAGAAGATGTGGGATGATCTAATAGCAGGAATAGAATCAAGACTAAATTTTTGGAGAATGAGAAAACTTTGCTTAAAAGGGAAAGCCTTAATAATAAATGTTTTAATGGCATCAAAGCTATGGTACAGTTTATATATAACAGAAATGCCATGTTGGATAGAAGGGAGGTTGAAAAAGTGTTTTCAAGATTTTTTATGGGAGGGGAAACCCCCAAGAATTGCTTACAATACTCTAATAGGTGCAATCGAAGAAGGGGGGATAGGACTGATCGATATAAAACAAAGGAAAAATTGTCTAAGGGTCAAAATGGTTAAAAAGCTTTTACAAGAGGAGAACTCAATAGAATGGAAAAAGGTAATGAAATATTTTTTAAACAAAGTTGGGAATTTTAACTTGGGAGAAGATATTTTTTGGTTAAAAACTAAAAATTGGATGATGGAAAAGTTACCAAGCTTTTATCAAGAAATTTTAAGTGCATGGAGGAAATTTCTAGAGAGGGTATTTTACGAAGTAAAAGGAAGAGAAAACTTGTTAAATCAACCTTTGTTTTTAAATAAAAGTATTTTAAAAGAAGGGAAGGAACTATTTTTTAAAAAATGGATGGAAGTAGGGATTGTAAGAATAAGAGTTGTTCTTTATGAATACAAAAAAGGATTTTTACCTACACAATATATAGTAGAACTAATGGAAGAAGCTAAAGAGGAATACTGTGAAAAGGAAATAGAAACAAATCTTCAAACGGTCAAATGTGCCATACCAATAGAATGGATTACAAGAATAGAAAATATGGAAGTAGGTGGGAATGAAAAAGTGATACATGTCTGTTTAAAAGGAAAACTGAGTAATTTTAAAGATTGCACACTAAAAGACTTTTATGGTTATTTTAGAGACAGTGTATTTCAAGAACCAATCGCAAATAAGTTTTGGGTACAAAGATTGAAAAATGTGGAAAAGGAAAACATATGGAAAAACATGAGAGGGAAAATAGTAGAAACAAGGCTGGAATGTTTTGAATATTTATTAAAACACAAGGCAATTTTTACTGACTGCATTTTAACAAAAATACACAGAGAACAAAATGCAACATGTAAGGTATGTTTTCAAGAAGATGAAGGGATTTTACACCTGTTTTTATACTGTGAGGAGTTAGAATGTTTTTACACGAAATGCCAAAAAATGATTAAAGACTTATTTAAAGAATGGGACGAAGAAAAAATTGAATGGAATACTCTAGTAATGTTTGGATGGAATATAGAAAACAAAAACAAAAAGTTTGTAAATCTTCTTATAATGTTGATTAAAAAATCTGTGTGGGAAAGAAGAAATGTAGCAAAACAGGAAAAAGTTGTTTTAAATGTGTGGAATGTACTAAAAAGGAAAATGGAAAGATGCATAGAAAGACTGTACTGGTATTTTAAAGGAGAAGATATATTACCAAGCTTTTATGATGTTTTTAATGATGAAGTGTATAATGTTTTAAATGATTTAAAGTGGAAGATGACCAAAGAGAAGGTTATTTTATGAAATAATATTTATTTTTTAATATGTTTGTGAAAATTCTGAAATGTGTTTACATGATTATGTAATGGAATGATATTTGAATAAAAAAAAAAAAAAAAAAAAATCTCGTTTGAACTCAGAAGTAAAACAGGGTTGAGCCTGGTTAGTACTTGGATGGGAGACTGCCTGGGAATACCAGGTGCTGTAAGCTTATTTAATTTCTTCATTTGACAGCTAATACACTTCCCCGGGTCACAGTTCTGGTGCTAGTGTTGTTTATCGTACTCATTTTATTTGGGAGGGGTGGGACAAATAAAACCCATAGGTGCACAATTGACGGGGCAAGGGCGTTGTTTCTGTCGGAGCTGTGTCAATGCGAGCTAAACTGCTGTCGGGTCCTGGTGCTGTGCCTCGTTTAAATAACCAGATCTTGACCGCAGCTGTCGCTTACGGCCATATCACCCTGCACATACCTGATCTCGTTTGAACTCAGAAGTAAAACAGGGTTGGGCCTGGTTAGTACTTGGATGGGAGACTGCCTGGGAATACCAGGTGCTGTAAGCTTATTTAATTTCCTCATTTGACAGCTAATACACTTCCCCGTGTCACAGTTCTGGTGCTAGTGTTGTTTATCGTACTCATTTTATTTGGGAGGGGTGGGACAAATAAACCCATAGGGGAACAATTGACAGGACAAGGGCGTTGTTTCTGTCGGAGCTGTGTCAATGCGAGCTAAACTGCTCTCGGGTCCTGGTGCTGTGCTGTGCCTCTTTTAAATAACCAGATCTTGACCGCAGCTGTTGCTTACGGCCATATCACCCTGCACATACCTGATCTTGTTTAAACTCAGAAGTAAAACAGGGTTGGGCCTGGTTAGTACTTGGATGGGAGACTGCCTGGGAATACCAGGTGCTGTAAGCTTATTTAATTTCTTCATTTGACAGCTAATACACTTCCCCGGCTCACATTTCCTACCATAACCCCCAGCCCCCAAAGCCAGAGCCACTCTGCCCGGAGATCATCGCCCTTTCCCGGCCCAAACTGCACCACCGCAGGCCCTGGGACTATTTCCTACCACAACCCCCAGCCCCCAAAGCCAGACCCACTCTGCCCGGAGACTATGGCCCTTTCCGGGGCAAGCTCCGGCTCCGCAGGGGCCCTGGATTGACACCTGTTCTCCAGCAGTGCCCGGGCACCCCACAATTAAGCCCGGGAACACAGACTCTGCCAACTGCACACGCCAGGCATACGTACCGTTGGTGACCCACCTGGCTCTGGTGCACCAGCCCTGCCCAGATCCACCTCCTGACGCGGTTCAGTTTTCGAGGTGGCTGAGGTGCATCAACGACACGTAGTTCTGCCAACAGTTAATGTAAGGCTTCTGTATTTGCCCTGCACTTAGCTTGCGGGAGACGGAGACTCTTACCCGGCAGCAGACATCGCCAGAGACCCCCTGGTTTGTTGAACCACAAAGCCGTCAAAACCTAAGTCCACTCTTTTGCACCTTCTCCGAAAACACAATGGCACGTCAGAGGCAACTGGGGTCGGGCACGTACCTCCAGGTGCGGGACGTCCGGGAAAGGTGGTCTCCCATCGGGCATGGCCTGGCATGCTTGGGCCTGGTCTAAACAACTCTACCGGTGGAAGTCTTCATGTCGTTCCCGCCAGTCAGACCTACCATCCCCCAAATGGACTTAGTCGATTCAGAGACACCGCCGGTCAGACCCACCATCCCCCAAACGGACTTAGTCGATTCTGAGACTGTGAGATTTTAAAGAACTGTGAACCGGACATATCCTGCGCCTCTTTTAAGTAACCAGCTCTTGACAGCTGCTCTCGCTTACGGCCATATCACCCTGCACATACCTGATCTCGTTTGAACTCAGAAGTAAAACAGGGTTGAGCCTGGTTAGTACTTGGATGGGAGACTGCCTGGGAATACCAGCTGCTGTAAGCTTATTTAATTTCTTCATTTGACAGCTAATACACTTCCCCGGGTCACAGTTCTGGTGCTAGTGTTGTTTATCGTACTCATTTTATTTGGGAGGGGTGGGACAAATAAAACCCATAGGTGCACAATTGACGGGGCAAGGGCGTTGTTTCTGTCGGAGCTGTGTCAATGCGAGCTAAACTGCTGTCGGGTCCTGGTGCTGTGCCTCGTTTAAATAACCAGATCTTGACCGCAGCTGTCGCTTACGGCCATACCACCCTGAGGGCGCTATAGAGCAAACAGGAAGTGAGTTGGCAGCAGTAGGGAGAGGAAGGCTCTCCCCATTTTGTTTGTCTACCTCTTTGTTTAGTTTTTTGTTTTTTGACCTTAAGTGTTTTTGTTTTGTTTTGTTTTTGAATTTAGTTTTTCTTTAAAAACCACCTAACAGCAGCATTTTGCTGACTGGAGGGTGGTTATTTTTTGCTTTTCATTTTTAAACATGGACAGACTACCTGGCAACGACATGGAAATGGAGAGACTAACACAAAAGGATAAAGAAAATGGACTGGATAATAGACGACGAGATAAAGAAAATGGATTTGACAAAAGACGAAGAGATAAAGAAAATGGATTTGACAACAGACGAAGGGATAAAGAAAATGGACTGGACAACCAACGAAGAGGTGAAAAAGGTACGGATAATCAAGAGATACAAAGAAGAGTTTACACAAAGGAAGCAACAGTAACTGTGGAAGTGGAACATGTGAAAGATGCAAGAGGAGCTGATTTCATAAAAGCAGTCACGGAGCTGATCGGAGAAGGAAGGATTCTGGCGGTGAGACCCAAACAAACAAGACAGTATGAGGTAACAATGGAGACTGAAGATGACACTGACATTTTAATAGACAATGGACTAACAATTAAAGGAATGAAATGTGAAGTAAGGAGATTACAAAACAGAGACTATGTTGTTTCTTTCATGCATCTGCCTGTTTACCTAGCTGATGAAGAAATTTTAAATAAGCTAGAGGGATGGGGAGTTTTCCCTATAACTAAAATTAAAAGACGAATGTATCCGGGCACAAACATAGAAGATGGAACAAGGTTTGTAAAAGCCAGATTTCCAAAGGAGGTGGTCTCCCTACCATACAGCACCAAAATCGAGACGGCGGAAGGGCCACAGTATTTTAGAGTCATGCACACCAATCAGGTAAAAACCTGTCGACTATGCATGAGCTCAGACCATGTGATGAAGGAATGCCCAGACTTCAGGTGCCACAAATGTGAAGAGAGAGGACATTTTGCAAGACATTGTACAGCTGTGTTGTGCCCGGATTGTAATTTGGCCTTAAATAAATGTGAATGTTGGATAGAAAACGAAGAAGAACAGCAGGTAAACATGCAGATGCATGAAAGAAACAACAGTCAAGTAGAAAAGGAAACCACAACGAAACAGCAAGATGATATAACCGAAAACAAGGACGAAACTGAAGGAAATGGCCAAGAGGAGCAAGCTCAACTGAATAAAGACTTAGGAACACAGAGGGACTTATTTGAAAGTCCACAGGACACATCACAAATGGAGCCAAAACAGGGCAAAGGAAGCAACGAACAAATGGACACATTGCAAGAGGAAACTGAATGGACACAAATGGACATAACGGAGAGTTTACAAAGGGATTTGGAAAAAATTGAACAAACTGAAAAAAGAAGTAAGGAACAAGACACAGCAAAAGATGAAGAAGAGGAGGAGGAAAAGCATACGAAAAGGAGAAGGTCAGTTAAACCTAAACCCAATTTAAAGGTGGCAAGAAGAAGATTTTTAAACGAAAACTCAATAGAAACTAGAAATAAATTCGATTTACTAGAGGATCTGCAGGAGATGGACTGAAAAAATGAAATTGTTTCTTTTTATATGTTTTATGCTTTTAAGATTTGCCACTTTTAATGCCAGAGGACTGACTGAATTAAAAAAATTTGAAAAAGTGAAAGAAATGTGCAAATATGAAGATGTGATTTTATTGCAAGAAACAAATTGGAAAGAATGTCATATGTTGGAAGTGAAAAAGAGATGGAATGGTGAAGTTTTATATAATAATGGGGATAATAGGCAAGGAAGAGGAGTAGCTTTTTTAATAAAACAAAACAGTGGTGTAACATATAAAACAATATACAAAGATAACGAAGGTAAATGCATAGCTGTGGAGATGAACTATGAAGTAAAAGTAGCGATATTAATAAATATTCATGCACCAACAGAAGAAAATAAGAAGAAAGATTTCTTTAATGCCTTAAGAAAAGTTGTAAATAATTATAATGAAATTATTATGATGGGTGATTTTAATACTGTTTTTAGTAAATTGGATATGGCAGAAGGGATGTGTTTTAAATATGACAAAGGCCGAAGGGAGTTGAAACTATTAATTGAGGAACTGGATATGATAGATATATGGAGGGAAAGAAATGAAAAAATTAAGGAGTATTCAAGAAAACAGTTGGTGGGGAATTTTTTATGTAGAACGAGAATTGATTTTATATTATGTAGCAGAAATATGGAAAGATATATAGACAAAATTAAATATGAAGAAACAAGTATGAGTGACCACAAACCATTATTTATGCAGATAGATTGGAGCAATGTGAAAAGAGGACCGGGTGTTTGGATTTTAAATACTAAAGTTTTGGAAAAAGAGGATTATGTTTTAAATATTAAAACCCTGATTGAGAAAGAAAAGACAAATGAGATGTATATGGAGGACAAAAGAATGTGGTGGGAAAATATCAAATTTTTGGTAAAGAGATTTACAATGAAGTATTGTAAACTAATACAAAAATATAAGAAAAGTAAAGAGAAAGAAATAAGAGACGAGTTGAAAAAAGAAACAAACGAAAATGGGAAAGATATTCAAAAAATATTTGAACTGGAGGAATCATTGAAAGAAATAGAAGAGAAAAATTATGAAGAAGCTAGATTGAGAAGTAAAGCAAAATATATATTGGAAGATGAAAAATGCACTAAATATTTCTTTAATTTAGAAAAAAGTAGGGGTAAAGCAGGACTGATTAAAGAAATTAGAGGTGAAAATGGAATTATTGTCGATAAAAATGAAGAAATATTAAAGGAAATACAAACATATTATGAGAAGCTGTTTAGTTCAGAAGGGGTAAAAGAAAAAGAAAAAACAGAATTACTTAATCAAATTAAAGTAAAGGTAGAAGAAGCTGACAAAAAAGAATGTGATGGAGAAATAACAGAAGACGAAATAAAAAGAGCAATAAGTCAGTTAAATAAAAATAAGAGTCCAGGTATAGATGGATTGGGCAATGAGTTTTATATTGTTTTTAAAGATATTTTAGCTGGAATTTTAAAAGAAATATATAAAGACATTTTTAAGCAAGGAAACATGAACATAAGGATGGGAATGGGATTAATGAAATTAATATACAAGAGAAAAGGAGAGAAAGCAGACCTCAAAAACTATAGACCAATCACAATGTTAAATACGGATCTAAAAATTTTATGTAAAATTTTAGCCAACAGACTGAAAGAAGTCATTCCAAAGTTAATTAAAACAAACCAAGCTTATGGAGTTAAAGAAAGAGACATTGCTGACACAACTATTAGCATCAAAGATATTGTAAGATATATGCATGAGGAAAATGAGGAAGGGTGTATTATCAGCTTAGATTTTGAAAAGGCGTTTGATAGAGTTGAGCATGATTATTTATTTGGAGTTTTAAAGTGTTTTGGGTTTGGAGAGAATTTTATCAAATGGATTAAAATATTGTATAATGGGGCAGTGACAAGAATTAAGTGTAATGGTTTTTTAACGAGATGTTTTAGAGTAACAAGATCAATAAGGCAGGGATGCCCATTGTCTTCTCTTTTATATTCTTTAATAGCTGAACCCTTAGGTTTATCTATAAAACAGGCAGTAGGAATAACAGGATTAGGGATTGCCGGAAAAGAGAATAATATTTTTCAATATGCTGATGACACAACTCTATTGGTTAAAAATGTAGAAGATGTGAAGAAAGCAATGCAGCTAGTTCAAAACTTTTGTAAAGGATCAGGAGCAAAAATAAATGAGAGTAAAACTGAATATATGACATTTGGAGGAGTAAAATGCTTAACAGATTTTTTTCCTTTTAAAGAAACTAAAGAAATACGAATTTTAGGAATTGTAATGGGGAAGGATGAAAAAAAGGCAGAAGGGATTATGTGGGAGGAAATGTTAGGTAGCATTGAAAGAAGACTAAACTTTTGGAAATTGAGAACTCTGACTCTTAAAGGGAAAGTTTTAGTGTTGAATGTTTTAATGGTTTCTAAACTATGGCATGTTTTATACACATCATCTATGCCGTTATGGATGGAAAAAAGGTTGAAAAAATGTTTTTTAGATTTTTTATGGGGGGGAAAGCCAGCTAGAATTGCATACAATACTTTAATAGGAGCAGTAGAGAAGGGTGGTTTAGGATTAACGGATGTGCCGCAAAGGAAAAATAGTCTCAGAGTGAAAATAATAAATAAATATCTGGATGAAGGGAATGTAGTCTCATGGAAAGAAACTTTTAGATTCTTCTTAAACAAATGCACTAATTTTAACCTAGGAGATAACATACTGTGGATGAAAACAAAAAGCTGGATGACAGAGAAATTGCCTGATTTTTATAAGGAATTGATGAGTGCATGGGGGATATTTTTAAAAAACATTGTTTTTATTCCACATGGAAGAGAGAACATTTTAAATCAACCTTTATTCCAAAATAACAGCGTATTGAAAGAAGGAAATGAAATATTGTATAAACAATGGTGGGAGGTTGGAATTGTGAAAATTAGAGATGTGCTGTACGAATTTAAAGAAGGCTTTTTACCAGTGCAATATATTTTTGATGTTTTAGATGAAGCAAAGGAAGATTTTAGTAAAAAAGAAATAGAAAACAAATATGAGGTAATAAAGAAAGCTATACCACAAGACTGGATTAAAAGAATTGAAAATATGGAAGACGAAAAACAAGGAAATGAGATTTATATGAAGTTGGGGGAAAATATGCTCGTCTTAAAAGAATGTTCTGTTAAAATGTTTTATGGTATTTTTAGAGATGGTGTTTTTAAAAATCCGACTGTAAATGCATATTGGTTAAATAAGTTTGATGGTTTACAAGAGGACAGTATATGGGATAATATGAAAGTGGGAATGATACAGACAAATATAGAAAATCTGGAATATTTTATTAGACATAAAGCAATATTTACAGATGTGATCTTAAACAAGATTGGGATGGAGCAAAGTGCTATTTGTAAGGTATGTAAGGACGAGGAGGAATCATTTTTACACTTGTTTTTACATTGTAAACAATTGAAAGATTTTAATAAGAGATGCAAAGACATGATTCTAAAGCTTATGGGGAATGATAAAGATGATTTTGTGTGGAGTAAAATACTGATGTTGGGTGTTAACAAGAATTGTATGAACCAGAAAATAATAAATCTACTTGTGATGTTGATTAAAAGTGCTGTATGGGAAAGAAGAGTAAAAGCAAAGAAAGAAGATATTGTACTAAACATATGGCAGGTTTTTAAAAGAAAATTCGAAAATCATGCTCATTGTCTGGTTCATTATTTTAAAGAAAAAGACAAAATAGGAGAACTTTATAAGGTTTTTACACACGATGTTTGTAAGGTTTTAGAAAATTTTGAATTAGAAGTGTTTTAAAACTTTTTTATGTTAATTTTTTATTTTATTTTTTTTATGTACATTTGTTAATGTCTGTATTTTCCAAATGAACACAACCTGGTGTTTGGACACAAATGCTGTAATTAAGTTCATTATGATGCTGTAATTTGAGTTTGAAAATGTATTTTATGTTTTGATATTTTAATAAAAAAAATAAAAAAAATGCATATACCTGATCTCGTTTGAACTCAGAAGTAAAACAGGGTTGAGCCTGGTTAGTACTTGGATGGAAGACTGCCTGGGAATGCCAGGTGCTGTAAGCTTATTTAATTTCTACATTTGGCAGCTAATACGCTTCCCCGGTTCACAGTTCTGGTGCTAGTGTTGTTTATCGTACTCATTTTATTTGGGAGGGGTGGGACAAAAAATCCCACAGGTTAACAATTGACGGGACAGGGGCGTTGTTGCTGTCGGTACTGTGTCAATGTGAGCTAAGCTGCGATCGGGTCCTGGTGCTGCGCCTCTTTTAAATAACCAGATCTTGACAGCAGCTGTCGCTTACGGCCATATCACCCTGCATGTACCTGATCTCGTTTGAACTCAGAAGTAAAACAGGGTTGGGCCTGGTTAGTACTTGGATGGGAGACTGCCTGGGAATACCAGGTGCTGTAAGTTTTGTTTAATTTCTTCATTTGGCAGCTAATACGCTTCCCCGGGTCACAGTTCTGGTGCTAGTGTTGTTTATCATTTTTGTACAGTGTTGTACTCATTTTTATTTGGGAGGGGTGGGACAAATAAACCCATAGGGGAACAATTGACGGGACAAGGGCATTGTTTCTGTCGGAGCTGTGTCTATGCGAGCTAAGCAGCGGTCGGGTCCTGGTGCTGCGCCTCTTTTAAATAAGCAGATCTTGACAGCAGCTGTCGCTTATGGCCATATCACTGTAAGGAATCAACTCTGGGGATTTGAATCTAAAGATTCGAACATGATTTACATAGAATTATTTAAAGCTTACACTTAACCTACTCATTTGTCCAGCAAATAGAACGGTCAGTGTAAAGCAATCCTGTATTATATTATTTTGTGGCCAACAATTAACAATATAAAAACAGTATCTAATTATTTAATGAGCAAGGTAACAGTATCTGAAGCTGAGACATTAACTTTATAAAAGCACACAACACACCAACACAGATCTTAAAAACGAAACACAAGTTTATTGCTACTCTATAACACAACATACTACGCTACATAAAACCAAGAACGCACATACATACAAACACACACAAGCAGTTTGAGGAGAGTTATGATGGAGAGCGAGTAAGGATTCACCTTTTAGCATTAGCTAAGTTCTTAGCATTGCAAACTGAGAGAAACCATAAAAGCAGAGAATTTCGCAATTCTTTACTACTTAAATATTATTCACACCAGTTCAGCAATGGATAGAAACATTGTTTGTGTTGCTTGCGATTCTGATGGATTTTCGGTTTCCTCGAATGGTCCAAAGGGAGATCCCGGCGGAGCTGATTGGTCAGCGTAGCAACTTCAGTGACGTGCTGGAATTCTCTCGTCGGTGGAAGTTTCAGGGAAGTCCTTTGTGCTCTCTGCATAATTCCGTAGTTATGGCAGTGTTTCAGAGTTCTGATAAGTTGACCCGGTTGCTCAAGCAGATCGGGGTCAGCGGGCAGCGAGTGAACGTCGCGGTTTGCTCCGTGCGATGTAACGGCCGGCAGCGACGACGGTGAGGAGAGGCAAAGACCCGGCAAAGACCACGTAACTTTCATTGTTCGAAGTTTTATAGGCTTGGGTATAGGTGTGGCCTACACAGATATTGTCCAATAAGAGAAGCTACGGGGTGGGATCACACCCCCATTCCCTCCCCTAGGAGGATGGATTAGCACCTCGTGGGAGACTCAAGCTTTTGATTAGAAGCTATTAAAATAAAGTTTATAACATGGACATTTTTATAGTAGGGTTTCTTCCTATAAACCAAATGCATTTGAAACTTTCTTGGGTTTCAATAGATACCAAACATGAAATGTTTCACAAACGTTCTGTAGATTTCATGCAAAAGCAGCAGCTTTAACTCATTACCTCTTCATAATGGTTATGTTAAACACATGGGACATGTACACACAAAAACCTACAGAAACGTAAAACAAACATACATTATTCAAATAAACACAGTTTAAATCAAAGTCAGTTTAAACTCTGGAAGTTTCTGGCTGCTTTTGTGTCCACATTTCTAAGGATGTTTATTCCCTCGCAGACGCAGGTCGCGGTGTGAAACAGCAGGGGTTTGTTGAGCACTGTCAAAAACCGGTTTGGGGGGTCTGAGTGTAGCCTCCCTATTGTTTCAAGACGTATAGTTAATTAGGACGGGGTCGTGAGATCGCAAATGGCAAGTTGTCCTGTGGCTTGCCTTTTGCTGAGTGCCTGTGGTTTGCTTTGAAATTGAGATTAACTCAGACACATTGGCACCGTTCAATCTTTTAAGAATAATGTGGTGTGTGATATGTTCAGTTCTTGAAAAATACGTTGACTCCCAACAACTGTATGATGACCGAAATGGCCTTAAACACCCAGCAGGCACAAGACATCAACATGACGTCTGATTGACGTTGAACCCTAATGTCATGGGGACTTTGCATTTTGTTTAGAAATGAAAATCGGGTTGACGTCAGAACTCAACGTCAGGCCAATGTCAATGTCCAATGTCCAACCTAAAACCAACCAAATATCAACATCTAATAATGTTACAGCGTGGTATTGTGTGAACGTTACCCCTATGACATCTATCAGACGTTGGATTTTGGTTGCCGTACCTGATGAATAAATGTCAGTATTTGACTTCATATATGACGTTGGTTTAAGATGTTGGCTCAATGTTGGATTTTGGTCAGTTTCTAACAACCTAAACTCAACCAAATATCAACGTCATTTGACGTCATTATTGGACATCAAAATAACGTTGTCCTTAGCTGCTGGCTTGACAATTAATTTTGGTCACCTGATATTACAACCTAAATCTAACCTAATATTAATGCAATATTAATGTGCCTTCTGGGCAATAAATAAATGTACTACAGAATGTTACGTTTACACACACATGCACAAATTACATTTAAACACATCAGCTTTTGACAGCATAATACTCACTACTCTTGAGTACTTTTAAAAGGGCTACTTTTTACTCATACTTTGAGTAATATTTACAGCAGATACTTTTACTCAACTTGCACTACATTTTTTAGGCAAGTAATCGTACTTATACTTGAGTATGATTTTTTCAGTAGTGGTAGAGAGGAAAAATGCAGTCGGTGTGGACGGACCCTTACTCACCAATGGCCATATTGACATGTTCAGGGAATAGAATTGAATCGGATGATAAGTACAATGTACTTCATACTATTCCTACTGTTAGTTATATTTCCAAAAGTTATTTTAGATTTAGCAGTATTCCTAGTTTAAAAAGGTTTGTGAACAAAATCTTAGCTGTTCTCTGGCAATAATACACAGAATTTCAGGATTGACTCTATCTTACCTGTTGTTACAGTGTATTCTGTGACTCTCCAGAACATGTAATGGCACTACTTCTTTGCAGTTCATGCATGCTTGCTGCAAAGGTTCCCCTTCCCCCATACTGTCTTCCTAAAATGTAATTTACAACACTAAGGGAAAATGTACACTTAATCCACAACAAAAAGTTATTGACATTACCTATCTTATGATGATCCCCATTCAGAGGAAGATTGCATTGCAGAGGAACAATGTAAGCCACAGCTTTGTTCAAACTGCTTCTGTTCTTAAGGTAATTGACTGAATAGCCATCTGGTGGCATAGTAATATCAATGAGTTGCTTGCTCCTGCAGCAACACATTATTTTAAAGCCTCCAGAATGTTTAAGAGGAGGGAAAGCATTTTCAACAATATCAATGAATTTCTGTGGTGTGCAATGCACATCACAAAACCTCACTTTTTTTCCCCAAGAAACACACTTGGAATTTCTGCTGTGTTTACTAGAGCACAGCAAAAAAATGTGTGTTCCCATGACTGGGTTGCATTAAAAAAATTTTTGGAAACTTTATTGTATCCCTTACAGAAAAGTCACACGAATTTCACATGTGCCCACATGTGATTACATGTGATCACATGTGATTACATGTGATCACATGTGACCACATGTGAAGTTCATGTGGCCACATGTGAAGTTTTTGTGACCACATGTGAAGTTTATGTGGCCACATGTGAAGTTTTTGTGACCACATGTGAAGTTCATGTGGCCACATGTGAAGTTTTTGTGACCACATGTGAAGTTCATGTGGCCACATGTGAAGTTTTTGTGACCACATGTGAAGTTTATGTGACCACATGTGAAGTTCATGTGGCCACATGTGAAGTTTATGTGACCACATGTGGACAACATGTGAAGCTCATGTGGCCACACGTGAAGCTTATGTGACCACATGTGAAGTTTATGTGACCACATGTGGACAACATGTGATGCTCATTTGACCACATGTGAAGTTTATGTGACCACATGTGAAGCTCACGACCACATGTGAAGTTCATGTGACCACGTGGACAACATGTGAAATTCATGTGGCCACATGTGAACAACATGTGATCACCTTTGACCACATCTGAAGTCAATGTGACCAAATGTGGACACATGTGAAGTTCATGTGACCACATGTGGACAGCATCACCATCTGGAAACCATATTTCGTGATGACCCACACTACTGTGGATGGTTGTAAAAACATTTAAAAATGGCATGCAGGATGTCTGTATTTTTGTGTAAAACATGCATTCCCATGTGAAAAACATGATCTAGTTAAACACGTGAAATTAATGTGACTTTGCAAGATTGTAACATTCACATTAAAACAGGCATGTGTTTTTTCAACTCATTATACATATTTATTATTATTTTTGTAAACCTTAACATATACCGTATTTTTGTGTTACTTTACATTTCATACTTTACAAAACAATATAGCCTAAACAAACCCTTACAAAAAATAACTGCAGTAAACTGAAGCACAACTGTAGTATAACAACAGTATAAAGGAGGCTAACTGAAGTAAAATTAAGTGCAACTGCAAAATAATGAACTTTAAAATTACTATAAAGTTCAACAACAGTACAATACATTAATGTACAACTTTACTACACTTGTGCATTGTGCTGATATATAATCTAATATCCCAATGCTGTGGCAATACTGTACTGTGCTGCATTTGTGCTGTACTTGCTACAACTTTTTGTACTTTTATTTCAGGGATGTTTTTTTGGAAACAAGAAATAGAATTTGAAGAGTTTATTTGCAAATATATTTTTAGTCTTTTTTAAATATGATGTTTTTATGTTGTTTATTGGGTTCAAAAAACATCATTTATGAAAAGTAAAAATGTAATGAGATTTAATATTGTGTACATGAGTACAATGACAAAAAACTGAATTTCTGATTCAGTCTGTAGGGAATGGGAGTCGAATCCAAAAGAGTTGATTCCTCGACTCTCAATGGACCTAGTGCCGGAATCGACTCCAGGACAGGAATCGACTCCTAGAGTCGAGTCTGTTTTTTTCAAACCCTCTTAAATGAAACAGTTACATGCTACAGTTTTACTACTCTTTCTTGAGCACGAAGAAAATTGACGGCGTTCACTCGCTTTGAATGCGTGCTCACACATTTTATGATTTTGCTTTTGAATTTTGCGACCACAAGCACTCTGACGCGACTGTGGTGAACTTGCGCGTGCGTTCACCACAGAAGAGTATTCGCGGCAACGCGCGCGTTGTCCTGACAACAAGGATCCACAAACAAACGCAGTCTCTCAACGGTCGTTTAGCAGTGTTTTGTCCGTTTTGTCTCCTTATTTCGTTTGCGAAATGAAGATAAAATACGTGTTGGTTGATATTTTTACTGAAAATGCCATTCACATATGAACACTAGCGCAGTTATAATACAAAGACATGACCAAACATCCCAAAATCCACAATTGGTACAAAAGAGAGGGCTACGTTTTCTGGAGAAGCTGGACCATTTTGACCTTATCATCTAATTCAGCGGTAAGTGCATATTAATGTACTGTCCTCACAACTTTATAATTCAGGATGTGTAAAAAAACTTAACGTAACCTTAACAGTTGGTTCTGCAAATACAAAAAACTGAATATGCTCAGAATATTTGACCAAGCAGTGAGTGATACCAGTCAAACGCACGCCAAAAGATATCTAAGCTCATTCACTTGCTTAACACTGCAAATGACGTAATTGATGCAACTGTATTAGTTATGTATTTTGTATCAATCCTGATTTCTCTTTAAACACATTAACTAAAATTTAATCGAATAGGGTTTTATAAACCTGATGTAAATGACTATTGTGCTTGGTTTTAAATTTAAGTGGAGTTTAGTCATAAACTAATTTCGAGAGGAGCGCGTGATTATGATTGAACACGGCTGGTTACACGTTAACCACTCATGATTATCCAATCAGACGATCCCTGACTCACTATAAAGAGCCAGGGTTTCTTACCACAGTCATCTTCGTTTGAAGAACACACTGCTCGGCGCTACTTGCTACTGCATCTTCAACAACAACAACAACAACAACAACAACAACAACAACAACAACAACAACAACAACATCACAGCCTACAAACATTCAAGCAGCGATCAAAGCCATTGCAAGGAAACTAAACCCTCACCGCTCTCTGCCAGCGGTACATCAGTGGTAACGTACATCGCACGCTCCAAAGGGAAGCCTCGCCTTAAAACAACCACTCGCAAACACAGACTAAACATTTTCAGTTCAATTCATCTTTATTTTTATAGCACCTATACAACGTAGATTGTGCCAAAACAGCTTCTCGTGAAAGAATATAGTGAATCGAATCAGAGTCAGTTCAATTTTCAGAGACTGTTCAATTCAGTTAGCTCAGGTCAGTGTGGGTTTATAATCACTACTGAGAGTCCAAACACTGAAGAGCAATTTCACCGATGCACAGCTTCACAGATCCCAAACCATGCAAGCCAGTGGATTCATAAGACGAGACCAGCGCTAATAGGTTATACAAAGAACTCACCTTAAAACATCCTGCCTGTCCACAGATCCATATCATCCTAAAAACATGAAGTAATTCGACTGCAAAAGTCCAGGCATTTCAATCCGCAAACTTAGTCCACAGCTTATTATTACGTCGATAAACATCCACTAAATGCATCGTTATCATCCATACTACTCGCGAAGTGCGTCCAGCAGCGCCTCCAGTCATAACAAACAGTCAAAATGGCCGCTGCAGTTTGATTGACACTTCTTTTGAGCCAATAGCTGAAAGTGAAGCATCACCATCCAACGGTCCCGCCCTCTCTCTTGAGAGATTAAGAATGGACTCTGAATTGTGAATGAACTAAGCTAGATACGATGGTGAGTTTTAATCACATTAAGTTTTCAAGTCATTCATGGATTAAAATTCCTCTCACATAGTTTATACTAAGTGATGACATCGCTTTTAAGTTCAGGGTTTGAAGTTGGCAGTTGATATTTATAAACAAATAAATAAATTTAATTAATAAACAACAAATAAATATAAATTAATACTCTGCCCCATCCGACAGCCATTTTTTCTTCTGAAAAGAGTATTACCCAGCTAGTGAAAACATTAAACGCATTAAGCACAGAAGTCTAATTGCAACATGCCTCTGTGACTCATATGTCCACACACAAGGGCCATATGCAAGTTTATATAGGCAAGTCAGTTAGATGTGAAAACGGCAAAGTAATAAACTTCCCGCTTTGATATGGATGGGAAGAAAATATTTCTGATATTTCTAATGTTTTATCCATTGACTAAGCGTTAGATACATTTACATAAAATTCTTATCAGTAAGGGGTTTAAACTCCATCCACTATCACTACACCTACTCAGTCTTCAAGAGGTATTTCCACGACCACCAGACAAGCCACGCCCCACATCCTCAGCTCTCCATCTATCTGTCATCCTTTGGGGGGGACGAATGCCCACCTCTAATATCCTTGTACATTGCGTCAAGGAAGCTTTCATACTACACATTAACAAAATGCACTGCCATTTACAGTTGCCCATGCCCTTAAGACACCTCGCATGGATATCAGCTTAAACTATTTATTATGTTCTGCCATGCATGTACCATGTTGTAAATGTCATGTCTCATTTTCTCTTGTTTCTCTCATTCCAGACATCTTGACAAACAGCTTAAAGCGGATCCTCATCCAACCAATTACCTGAGCTAAATAATCACCCTGATTCTAACTTCTCTGATTTTCTCATTTCAGGTCTAACTCACGGTTTCCACCCAGGTGGAACGCCTCATAATCGACCTGTCCGCGCCTCATAATTCCTTCTTTCCCAGCATAAATAGCACTATTCCAATAGACGAATATTCGCTCAACTACCATGATATAGACCAAGCTATTTCCCTTATCAAAACCGCCGGCCGCAACGCCTGGCTAGCTAAAGTCGACATTACATCCGCTTTCAAAGTCATGCCAATCCACCCAGATTTCTGGCACCTTTTTGGCATTCGCTGGCGCTCCAAATTCTACTTCGCAGTCCGTTTAACTTTCGGCTGCAAAAGTAGCCCCAAAATCTTCGACATGCTCTCAGAAGCAATATGTTGGATACTATCCAACCATTACGGGATTCCTTACCTTATACATCTGCTAGACGACTTTCTCATAGTCTCTCCTCCGTCGTCACCTCCGAACAAACATTTAGCGATCACCCAAAAAGTTTTCGCTGACTTAGGAATCCCTCTAGCAGTGGAAAAAACCTCCGGTCCCAGCACAAAAAAAAAAAATTCCAAGCATCTCTTCCTAAAGAGCATTATTCCCCAGGGCCGTCCGTTTATTTCGCACCTGCTCCAACTCTCCACCACAGCCTCCGGGTTAGAAGACATAATCGTTCTCTCTAATCCCAGTCGCGAAGAAATCAGCTTATGGATTTCGTTCCTTAAGCAATGGAACGGCTGTTCCTTTTTCTACAGCGATCTCATAGCATCGCCGGTAGATATTAAATTATTCACCGACGCCGCCCCTTCAGTCGGTTTCGGGGGATTCTACCAGGGTCGTTGGTTTGCGGCACCCTGGCCCCCCCAAATGTTAGAAATTCCACCAAACGAACAATCCTCGGCACTTTTCGAATTATATCCCGTTGTAGCAGCAGCCATCCTGTGGGGCGAAGAGTGGTCCGCATCCAGTATTCTTATCCACTGTGATAACGAGGCTACAGTACAATGTATTAATAAAGGGCGCTCGCACTCGCAGGCTTTAATGCCCTTGTTAAGACTCCTCGTCTGGATTGCAGCCACTAAACGATTTCTAATTTCTGCTGAACACGTACCAGGTTGCAAAAATCAAATTGCTGACTCTCTGTCTCGCTTTGCTTTCCAGAAATTTCGGCTATTGGTGCCAGAGGCGGACCCCCAACCAACACCTGTTCCTCACTATTCAGAGATGATATTGCCATAAACCACCCTCTATACCACCTCCGGGAAACCTCCATGGCTCTCATCCTCCAAGCAGTGGCTCCGAGGACTCTACAATCATACCTCACAGCATGGAACACCTTTAAACACTTTCACTTTCTGTTTGATATACCTTTCCCAGATTTTTCCCTCCTCTCCATCACCTCTTTCATTGCGCATCTACACACCTCAAAAAACATACAAGCCAGTTCAATTAGAAGCTACCTGAGCGGCATCCAATTTTTCACAAATTGATACATGGGTCCCCTTCAGACGCCATCGCTAATTCACAAACATCCCTCATCATTAAAAGTATTCAAGAGAACCACCCTTCCCCCCCAGACACCAAAAAACCCATTACACTCCACATTCTCAATAAATGCATTCACACCCTACGCAAAGGATATATTTCTATTCACACAGCCCGCACACTCGATGCCATGTTCACTCTAGCATTTTTTGGTTTTTTGAGAGGCTCTGAATTCACCATTACATCTCATTTCAACCCCACAATCCACCCCACCATATCTGACCTAACCTCGCTGGATAAAGAAACCCTAGCTTTCTTTATTAAGCAAAGTAAAACAGATCAGCTACGCAAAGGCCATTCCATTCTCATATTTGACATCCCCTCACCCACACATCCATTCCAAACCCTCCAAGCTTTTTTGCAATACAGAGGATCCCAAGAGAAAAACCCCCTCGCCTCCCTTTTTACTGACGACGCTAACCGTCCAGTAACTCGTTTCTGGTTCCAAAACCACCTTAAAGAAGTTCTCCGCATTTCAGGCTTTTCCCCAGAATCATTCTCTACACACTCATTCAGAATAGGAGCAGCCACTACAGCAGCACATAATGGCTTATCCCAACAACAGATCCAAACTCTAGGTCGTTGGTCCTCCAACGCTTTCAATTCATACATCCGCCTCAGCCAACATCACCTCAGAGAAGCCCAGCTGACACTCAGTAGCCAACATCAGCACTGATAACTCAAACAACATTTATCCATTTTTCTATGAAATTCTGCCTTTCCCTCAAGAGCTTTCCACCCCCTTTCTTTCTATTTTCTTTACCTTTCCATATTTATGCTACTCACATACACACTCGTCCAATCCAACCCCCGCGATATTCGGCCGTAAAGGATAGCGGGAGCATAGTCCATGTTACATACTGCCCACAATACAAACCAGTAGCTTATACAACCTACATCCTTAGTACATGGCCCGGACCAAGTTCCGGCGGGATTTCACAAATCCCCCTTTTTGCCACAATATATTCAAGAAGTCTTACCTTCCACAGACTCTCAACACAACTCTGCAGCAAGCAGAGACGCTCAGCCAAGCCCACATACACCTCATCTATTTATCCATTACTGACACCCCCCCCCAGCACTGCCAAAGCAGTGAACCTCCTGGGGAGATTTTTCCCTCTAACTATTGACTTCCACCGCACCTCTGTAACAGGAGAACGCTTAACCAAACTCCATCCCCCCCTCACACCATGCAAACAGTGACGCCAGCCAAGCTCACACATACTTTCAATTAGTCACTCACTATTGATATTATCCCCAGAACTGCCAAGCAGTCTAATCGTCTCCACAGAGGCGAATCCACATTCACTACCGACTTCCTATGCACCTCTACATCAGTAGAGACGCTCAGCCGAGCATCATTCCCTTCGCACCACTGCCACAGCAGTGACGCTCAGCCGAGCACACACATATTTTCAATTAGTCACTCACAATTGATATTATCCTCAGAACTGCCAAGCAGTCTAATCGTCTCCACAGAGGCGAATCTACATTTACTACTGACTTCCTCTGCACCTCTACATCAGTAGAGACGCTCAGCCGAGCATCATTCCCTTCGCACCACTGCCACAGCAGTGACGCTCAGCCGAGCACACACATATTTTCAATTAGTCACTCACAATTGATATTATCCTCAGAACTGCCAAGCAGTCTAATCGTCTCCACAGAGGGGAATCTACATTTACTACTGACTTCCTCTGCACCTCTACATCAGTAGAGACGCTCAGCCGAGCATCATTCCCTTCGCACCACTGCCTTAGCAGTGACGCTCAGCCGAGCCACACATAGTCACTCACCATTGATATTATTCCCTGAACTGCCAAGCAGTCTAATCGTCTCCACAGAGGCGAATCTACATTTACTACTGACTTCCTATGCACCTCTACATCAGTAGAGACGCTCAGCCGAGCATCATTCCCTTCGCACCACTGCCTTAGCAGTGACGCTCAGTCGAGCCACACATACTTCCAACTAGTCACTCACCATTGATATCATCCCCTGAACTGCCAAGCAGTCTAAACGTCTCCACAGAGGCGAATTTACCAATTATTACTGACTTCTTCCGCACCTCTACAACAGTAGAGACGCTCAGCCGAGCTCATACATACCTTCATTTCCATCCATTACTGACTTCCATCGCACCTCTGCAACAGCAGAGACGCTCAGCCGAGCTTCATCTCCTACACACCACGGTTAAAGCTGTAACGCTCAGCCAAGCTCATATCTACTTCATACATTACATTCCACAGTACTGCTAAGCAGCTTGAACGTACTTGCGGAGGCGTAATTCCCTCCCATCAGCTACCAATGCTCCTCTGCTACAACAAACACGCTCAGCCGAGCTTTCTCCTCTCCACACCAATGCCACAGCAGTGACGCTTAGCCAAACCACACATACTTCCTCCATCCACTTATAATCTATACAATTACCAGCACTGCTAAAACAGTGAAACATTCCAAGGAGACGTACTCTCCCTTCTATACCGTACTCTGCTACAGCAGTTTCGCTCAGCCGAGCTCACATTCACTCCCACTCAGTCATTTCCCTCTACACCTCGGCCACAGCTACAACGCTCAGCCGGGTTCATATACAAAATCATTCAGTCTTTATGACTGATACACCTTCAGCATTACCAAGCAACGAAACGCTCTGCTGAAGTGTTATTTTTTTCCTTATCATCGACTACCACCGCACCTCTGCTAAACAGAGACGCTCTACCGTACCATATCCAACCCTACACCTCCTAGTACTACTTTGTAGCACTTTATACCCTGCGGCCGGATATCCTATACCAGCAGCCGGATATTGCTCTTCCTTACTGCTTTTTGGGGGGTTCTTCAAATACGCGGCTGCTGTCCCGAGTAAAAGCATTTTGGGGAGTTCTCGAGATCTACCTGAGCTCAGTGCTCCCCTCTCGCCCTGCAACGGGAGGGAGCCCGGGGCTCAAGGACCTTTTGAGCTCAGGGCTCTCTCCCGGGACAGCATGCCAAACTTGCTTATAATCAATCATCAGCTAAGTGTGAACTCTTGAAGTGGAGTTTAGTCATAAACTAATTTCGAGAGGAGCACGTGATTATGATTGAACACGGCTGGTTACACGTTAACCACTCATGATTATCCAATCAGACAATCCCTGACTCACTATAAAGAGCCAGGGTGTCTTACCACAGTCATCTTCGTTTGAAGAACCCCCCCTCCTTCCACCCCTACTCCTCCTCCTTCCTAGATGGGTGACACGGTGGCCCAGTGCCTAGCATTGTGGCCTCACAGCAAGAATGTCCATGGTTCAGGCTTTACCGAACTTGCAGGCATTTCTGTGAGGAGTTTTGCCAGTTCTCCCCGTGCTCACGTGGGTTTCCCCCGGGTTCTCCGGTTTCCTCCCACAGATTAAAAACATGCAACCTAATCATTGTCTAAAAACTACTTATAGACCTGTTCAATACTTAGTACCATCTCAAGAGAAGCACTATCTGATATTCAATTACCACGGCAGGGGAGTTCTCGAGATCTATCTGAGCTCAGTGCTCCCCTCTCGCCCTGCAACGGGAGGGAGCCCGGGGCTCAAGGACCTTTTGAGCTCAGGGCTCTCTCCCGGGACAGCATGCCAAACTTGCTTATAATCAATCATCAGCTAAGTGTGAACTCTTGAAATGTCCTAAATGTAAATAATGAAATAGATAAAATAATAGATTTAAAGTGAGCAGAAGCTACTTGTTTATTTTATGTATTTCATTGCAAAAAAGTACTTAATAACAGTTCTGTAGATCTGTCACTATTTTAAAGGCTTGTCCATCGTTTCCAGGAACATTGGTTCATCTTTTGTTTGTCTTTTTCTTGAGAGACTCTAGCATTCAAAAGTTTTAGAATGGTAAGATTATTTAAACAACATTGAAAGACGTGAGGCTGCATTTATTTTCTTTAAAATACACTAAAAAACTTTTTATTTTATTTTTTTTTTATTCATTTATAATACGTTTCACAATGTAAAGTTAATTTCAAATTTATTGTAAAACTTTATCCCTGTGATTCAAAACTTTCAGGATCATTGGTTCAGTCTTCATTACTGCATGTTAACTTAATCTTACTTTTTTATGAAGATTATAGTATCCAGGATAAAAATGTGTAAAATGTTAATGAACAGATATAATTTTTAGTTTTGTCTGACTCTCACTCTCTCTCTCTCTCTCTGTTTGCTTTTGTTAATGAAGCTTAAAGATAAGATATTTCTATAGACTAATATTGGTGTTACCAAAATGTGTCACAGTGGTTAATTGTTTCTTTCTGCTTTTGTACAGAAATCAATGATGTGCAGGAGTTATAAAGTACAGCTTGTGAAATATAAAGATTACGGTTATTTTAAAGAAGAAGCCTGACACATTGGAGACTTGACCATCTTCAAATGACAATGCTACAATTCAAGGAAGTTGACAGTTAAGTGTGTCTCAATTATACAGTTTTGTCTTTTTTGTACCATAGTCTGAGAAGATTGTATTTTGATTGCCTGGAAGGTATTTCTTTTAAAAAAAATTATTTTTGCTAATCAAAGCAAAAACTATTACTAGCCACACCCTAGTTGTACCTTCTCAGCCTACTGAATCCTTATAGGTACTTTGTCTTATAGCAGTTAACAGTCTGTGACTGCATTTCACATCTTTTTGGAAATATGGGTGATTCAAAAAGAATACCATAACTTTGAAAATCTGTATTTAATCAAAGAAACATGATGACAACAGCGCTCCTAGCGACCACATGAGTAACCAAATGAAACTTCAGAGCTTCCTTAAATCGACAACAGAAAGAGCTTACAGTAGCTCTCCTTTTCTTCTTTGCAGAGTTCTCGATTATCAAAGTTGTGGTATTCATTTTGATTCACTCTGTATACAATTTTTCTGTTCTTTACATCTGTTGTTTCATGATAGGTTATCGATTACATCACTTTGGGAGAGGAAGTGAAAATGGACTGGCCCTGGCTCGCTCGCTTTAGGCACGATAGTGGAAACGCGGCTAGTGTCTAAAAAGAGAAAATACACCCAATACAGAGGCTAGTAAGGAGGTCTTCCAGTGCACGAAGTTAATGTCTAAACAGGTAATTTTTGAAGCATTTGCTATCTTTAATGTGTAGAGATGGCAAACATACTGTACACGCATCCTTTACTCAAGTAGTACAGATACTCGTGTGTTAAATGGTAAAAGTTGAAGTACTGACTACACTTTTGTACTCAAGTAAAAGTAAAGAAGTACAGCCTGAAATATGTACTTAAGTAAAAAAGTATTCACTACTACTACTACCTGTTTTAGTTTCACGGTGGTAACTACACCTCACATCATGTGTACATTTATACAAAATAACTTACATTTCTAATTTTTTTTGTAAAAAAGTTGTTGCCAATTTTCAGCTGCAAAGTAGCCAAGCAATATCACTCTACAATATTGTCCAATAACACTGTTTAAAAAAGTTGACTGCTCAGCCCTGTGTATCATCAGCTGAACACAAAACATAACTTTACAGCTGTTAAGAACAGCAGCTGTCATACTTGTTTGTATACTCTAAAATGTAATTATGTATGCCTATAAATTTATAACTAATACATGTCTTAAATTTAACACTTTATTTTATCCAAAACATATTTCAGTGTTTTTCTTTTGATAAAAAAACTAAATTTATTTGACTAAATTTTTTTTGCATTATACTAAAGCTACTTCTGCTCCACAAAGTACATTAAAGCCAAAGTAATGAGCCTGATTTAAAAATGTAAGGAGTAGAAAGTACTTATATTTGTATTAAAATGTAAGAAGTAAAAGAAAATGTTTCAGAAAAAGTAAACAGTGGAGTATAATACTAATACTAGAAAAATTTACTTAAGTACAGTAACAAAGTATTTGTACTTGATTACTTCCTATCTCTGCTAATGTGAAAAAATGTGATCTAAATACTATGAATTCATTTTGCATTCACATGTTGCTATTTATTAAAAATAAGTTTTGTGTTTTTTTTTTTCCAGATTACGAAATCAAGTCATTAACTTGAACCAAGAGGACAAACTCGTCAAAAGCACAACTCACTTTCCCTTGGCTTATTTCCTTTTTATCAGGGGTCATCACAGCGGAATGAACTAGCAATTACTGTGGTACATGCCTTTTTTCACCAGATGCTCTTCCATGCAGAATTTCATCTAATTGACCAGAGCACCCGAAGGAAACCCATGCAAACATGGGGTGAACATGCAAGCTCCATACCTGGCCCAGATGGGACTCGAACCAGTGACCTTCTTGCTGTGAGGTGACAGTGCTAACCACGGAGCCACCATGCCGCCCCTTTTTGTATTCACATTATAGTAGTGACAGTTTTCCCTTCAAGGTATTTCAGTAAATAATTGTTGTTATTTAATATAATTGACAATAAATTGTTTGTATTTATATTGCAGTTTAAGAATAATTTTTGTTCACACTAATGCACAGATTTTATGGTGTTAAGTGCACAGAAGAAAAGCCACAAGAGTTTACATGGTAATGCACGTTTCACGTGTGATCAAATGTTCACAATCAAAATTTCGTTTTCCCATGTGATCACTTGTGAATGCACATGTGGTTCACATGTGAATTCACACAAAAGCGTTCCAAATACACACATTTTCCCATGTGGTCACATGTGAATCCACACGAAAGCGTTCCAAATACACACGTTTTCCCATGTGATCACATGTGGTTCACATGTGAATCCACACGAAAGCGTTCCAAATACACACGTTTTCCCATGTGATCATGTGGTTCACATGTGAATCCACACGAAAGCGTTCCAAATACACACGTTTTCCCATGTGATCACATGTGGTTCACATGTGAATCACACGAAAGCGTTCCAAATACACACGTTTTCCCATGTGATCACATGTGGTTCACATGTGAATCCACACGAAAGCGTTCCAAATACACACGTTTTCCCATGTGATCACATGTGGTTCACATGTGAATCCACACGAAAGCGTTCCAAATACACACGTTTTCCCATGTGATCACATGTGGTTCACATGTGAATCCACACGAAAGCGTTCCAAATACACACGTTTTCCCATGTGATCACATGTGGTTCACATGTGAATCCACACGAAAGCGTTCCAAATACACACGTTTTCCCATGTGATCACATGTGGTTCACATGTGAATCCACACGAAAGCGTTCCAAATACACACGTTTTCCCATGTGATCACATGTGGTTCACATGTGAATCCACACGAAAGCGTTCCAAATACACACGTTTTCCCATGTGATCACATGTGGTTCACATGTGAATCCACACGAAAGCGTTCCAAATACACACGTTTTCCCATGTGATCACATGTGGTTCACATGTGAATCCACACGAAAGCGTTCCAAATACACACGTTTTCCCATGTGATCACATGTGGTTCACATGTGAATCCACACGAAAGCGTTCCAAATACACACGTTTTCCCATGTGATCACATGTGGTTCACATGTGAATCCACACGAAAGCGTTCCAAATACACACGTTTTCCCATGTGATCACATGTGGTTCACATGTGAATCCACACGAAAGCGTTCCAAATACACACGTTTTCCCATGTGATCACATGTGGTTCACATGTGAATCCACACGAAAGCGTTCCAAATACACACGTTTTCCCATGTGATCACATGTGGTTCACATGTGAATCCACACGAAAGCGTTCCAAATACACACGTTTTCCCATGTGATCACATGTGGTTCACATGTGAATCCACACGAAAGCGTTCCAAATACACACGTTTTCCCATGTGATCACATGTGGTTCACATGTGAATCCACACGAAAGCGTTCCAAATACACACGTTTTCCCATGTGATCACATGTGGTTCACATGTGAATCCACACGAAAGCGTTCCAAATACACACGTTTTCCCATGTGATCACATGTGGTTCACATGTGAATCCACACGAAAGCGTTCCAAATACACACGTTTTCCCATGTGATCACATGTGGTTCACATGTGAATCCACACGAAAGCGTTCCAAATACACACGTTTTCCCATGTGATCACATGTGGTTCACATGTGAATCCACACGAAAGCGTTCCAAATACACACGTTTTCCCATGTGATCACATGTGTATTTCACATGTGGTTCCTGTGTTTCACATGTGAAATTTCACATGTGGTCACATGTGAATTTCACATGTGAAATTCATGTGAATTTTCTGTAAGGGAAGAACAGTCAGGGTTCATTCTGACTCCGGTGAACCCAAGGTACTGTTGTGTATTTTGAGACTGCTATGCTGAGTAAACATCTTCATTGAGAGTTCTACGTCATCCTCATTTTTTCTTACACACTCAATTAGTTTGATAAGGTGTGTTTAATGAGGGTTAGAATTAAAGCGTGCAGGGCTGCAGCCCTCCAGGAATTGAGTTTGACACCCCTGCTCTACACCATGGGATTCCTGGAGGGTCGCAGCTCTGCACAGTTTTGCTCCAACCCTAATCAAACACAGCTGATCCAACGAATCAAAGTGTTCAAGACTACTAGAAACTATTAAGCAGGTGTGAGTTGGAGGTGGTTGGAGCTAAACTATGCAGAGCTGCAGCCCTCTAGGAATTGAGTTTGAGACCATTACAGTATGGATAACCATTTGTGCACTAAGGACTAGTGGTGGGCAGAGCAAGGCTTCATGAACACTGAAACAGTTAAAGCAAATGTGTTGAAGCTTTGAAATGCTTCGAAACCCATCTCTACAGTGTCACCTAGTGGTTATTTGTATGTATTGCTCTGGAACAGCTTCAGCAACAAACAGTTACGCAAATTGATGTATTATACCCCACATTGATTTAGTAAAGCGGTGAGAGTTCATGACTAGCATGCAGAGATAATGAGTTCAAATCCAAGGTGATACAGTTATAAACTTTAGTTTTTAAATGCTCTGTTCTTGTAACCTGTTTTGTTTTAACATTAGTCTTTAACACTTTGTGAATAAATATGTCTTGTTTTGGTCATAAAAAATCAACATTAAAAAAATGCATCAAGTATTTGTACAAGTCTGTTCGAACTCAGGACATTTGAAGTACAGTTACTCTGTGCACAAGCATGGTCTACTAGGCTACACAAGACAATTTTTTTTCCCGACCCTGTCAATCAAACACAGATTCACCAGGTCTCGAAACGCATCTGAAATGACGGATACTTTGAATCTCTTTTGTTATGTGAATGTGACCTGGTGTTTCGAATCACCTTAGTCACGTGACCCGGGTGTTTCGGATCATGCTTCGGACCACATATCTATCACAGTTTTGGGGACTGCTTCAGGAACTTGTGACTACAGATAAGACTGTTGTTTGTTAAGTTGTTTTATAAGAAAGTTGTTTATAATGTCAGTGAAGTTAATTCTGACGTGTGAATACAAAAGATGTACAGTTTATCTGTAGATATTAGATGTTATCCATAGATATTCAGCATCTGGAGTTTTTGCAACGACATTAGTGATCACTGCGCAGTTGTCTGCGTGAGAAACTGTAAAACTCAAAGACCTTTGTCGCAATATATTTTTAATAAATTTTTTAAGCATTTTAATGAACAAGCCTTTTCACGGGATATTTATCTCAGCGATCTGGGTGTTGTTTCATGTATACCTGATGTTAACCTGGCCTGGGATTATTTCAGATCCATATTTCTATCTATCTGTGATAAACATGCCCCAACTAAACGATTTAGGATAAGTAGTAAGAATAATCCTTGGTTTAATCACACAGTTTCTACCTATATACAACAAATGAATATTTTATGGGCCAAGGCAAAGAAATCAAACAATTTTACAGACTGGAACTCATATAGAGCTTTACGAAATAAGTGCACAAAGTTAATAAAAAGGGCAAAATGTGATTATTATTTGTCTATGGTAGACAAAACTTAAATAATCCTGTACATTTTTGGAAATTAGTCAAGTCTATCTCAATACCTAAATTGGCTTCTAATTTCCCAGATTATTCATTCACATTTACTTGTCGGCTTTGTCCCTTGCGGGGTCGCCACAGCAGAATGAACCGCCAACTTATCCAGCACAATTTTATGCAGCGGATGCCCTTCCAGCCGCAACCCATCTCTGGGAACTTCCACACACACTCATTCACACTCATACACTATGGACAATTTAGCCTACCCAATTCACCTGTACTGCATGTCTTTGGACTGTGGAGTAAACCAGAGCACCCGGAGGAAACCCACGCGAACGCAGGGAGAACATGCAAACTCCACACAGAAATGCCAACTGACCCAGCCCAGCCGAGGTTCGAACCTGCGACCCAGCAACGTTCTTGCTGTGAGGCAACAGCACTACCTACTACTGCGCCACTGCGTTGCCTTCTCAGATTATTTAAAAGTTAATAACACTGAAGTTAAAGGCAGAGAAGTTATTGCAGACACTCTTAATAATTATTTTATATCTGTCGGCTCGACGTCTGAGTCTTCCAACTCACTTGCCCATACTTCAAATACTTGTTGAACCTGTTCGAAACAGCTCCTCACATTTATTCAAGTTTTTGCCTATCACTGTCACACAGGTCCGTAAAGCTCTAGAGACCCTAGACATAAAAAAAAAAATCACCTGGAATTGATAAAATTGACCCCCTATTTCTTACGTCTGGCAGCGGATTGTGTAGCAGAACCTATAGCCTCTTTATTTAACTTAAGTCTCACTTTTAATGTAATACCTCAAATGTGGAAATCTGCAATGGTTACCCCATTACTAAAAGGGGGAGATCCTGCAGACCCAAAAATTAGCGTCCTATTTCTAGACTGTCGGTTTTAGCAAAGGTCTTTGAATCACTGATAAATGACCAACTAAAACACTATTTGTCAGTTAATAATATTCTTCAGGATTACCAGTCTGGGTTCAGATCAGCACATGGTACTGTTACTGCAGCTACACTACACTGTTAAAAAAAATCCGTTAAATTCACGGAAAAATACCGGCAGCTGTGGTTGCCAGAAGTTTTCCGTAAAAAATACCCAAGTTTATAGAACTGTTAAAATTTATGGAAAATAACCGTATTTCATGAACTGATACGATGTTCAGTTCACAAAAACATATATTAATGCATAAAAATGCAAAGTCATTCAATGCACTAACGTGTTCATGTGTGTTTACAATTAACAAACAGATTCACTGCATTAGTAACTACACAGTTACATTTAAACAAAAGAAGATGCAGCATAACATCAAATACTCTTAGTTCATCTTGGACTTGCACCCAGTTGCTACTATCCTCCACAATGGTGACACAAAAACCGTTTTACAGTATTTTGCTGTTTTTTTCTCTCTTTATTTTATGGTAAAATACCTGCAGCTGTGGTTGCCCGTAATCTACTGTTTTTAACATTTTAAGTCGTAAACTCAATCTACAGAATATTTCCGTTAAAAATACATTCCACAGTCTGTATTTTTTATCGAACACATTTAACCCCTTAAATCCCAGAGCAAAATCCTCACTAGTGTCCTCACTTCAGAGGGTTGAACACTCAGACAGTGATGAAGTTAATGAGATAATTAAGTGTCTAATTAAAGGAGGATTGAGAATTATTGATGAACAACTGTTAACAAGCAGAATCACTGAAGAAAATAAAAGACAAAAAACAGCCAAAACCAAAGATGAAATCAACTGAGAAAAAAACTCTAAATAAAATAATAATTAATAGAAATAAAACAAATTACACAATAAAATGTAATTTCTCAAGATCTCAGCAGAGATCATAAAACAACTCCACAAACATCAAAAAGTGTCCAGGGTTTGGAAAAACTTGCAATAAGTGTGGCAAGAACAATCACTATGCAAAACGCTGCAAAACAAAAAGTACTGTAATGAAAGTACACACCGTGGAAGAAAACAGAGAGACATTTTTTGTGGCTGCATTAAATGTCAGCAGCATCACTAAAAAAGAATGGGTTATACCATTAACAGTCAACAGTACAATAGTGCCATTTAAATTTGGATACAGGTGCTCAAGTGAACCTGATATCAGAGAAAGAATACAAAAGTCTCAGACAGAAGCCAAAATTACACAAACTCAAAATAAAGGTCACTGGATATACCGGAAAAGAGGTGCCAGTGAAAGGCAGTTGCACAGTAAATGTCCTTTACAAGGACAAGCACCACAAAATACAAATGCTGGTTGTAGACAAAGAAGTGCAGCCAATTTTGGGCTTAAAAACATGCGAGTGACTAGACTTAGTAAAGAAAGTCTTTGTGGCTAATGTGCAAAATGACACAGACAATGATACACTTCTTGATGAATACGGAGACATTTTTGAGGGCTTGGGATACCTCCCAGGGGAACATAAAATATACATTGACCCCCAAGTAGCACCTGTCATACATGGCTGTCAGAAGGTTCCCTTTGCGTTAAGAGGAAAGCTTAAGGAAGAACTTATCCGTATGGAAAAATTGGAAGTGATAGCTAAAACTGAAAAGCCAACAGATTGGGTGAGCTCGTTGCATATAGTGGAAAAGAAAAATGGCCAGCTCCGAATCTGTCTGGATCTAAGAGATCTAAACAAAGCTATCAAAGAGAGCACTTCAAGTTACCCACAAGAGAGGAAATCATGTCACAATTTGCAAGGGCAAAATGGTTTAGCAAGTTGGACGCTTCTACAGGATTCTGGCAAATGAAGCTGGATGAGGCATCATCAAGGCTCTGCACCTTCAACACCCCTGAGGGCAGATACAGGTTTCTCAGGTTACTGTATGGCATACTTTCAGCACCAGAGTGTATCACAAAACCATAAGAATGATTTATGAACACATTAAAGGCATGGAAACAATGATGGATGACATCATAATCTATGGCACAACTAAAGAGGAGCACGACGCCAGACTCGGGGAGGTGCTTGAAGTCACTCGAAAAGTCAATCTGAAGCTCAACAAAGAAAATGCGAATTTGGAGTGAAAGCACTAACCTTTCTGGGAGATGTTATCTCAGAAGAGGGCGTACGGCCTGATCCAAAGAAAACATTCGCAATAGAAAACATGAAAAGGCCTCAGAACAAAGATGATGTCAGATGCTTTCTAGGTATGGTTACGTACCTGGCGAAATTCATTCCACAGCTTTCTGCACAGTCAGCACCACTCCGGTGTTTACTAGAACAAAAAAATGAATGGATATGGTCACATGAACAAGAAAACTGCTGGAAAACATTGAAAGACATTCTGACAGCAGAACCTGTGCTGAAATTCTATGACCCAGAAAGACGCATAAGAATTTCAGCCGGTGCATCACAGTATGGCATGGGTGCTGTGTTACTCCAGCAGTATAACGACGTATGGCAGCCAGTGGCCTATGCATCCAGAGCACTATCTGCTGCAGAAACAATATATGCGCAAATAGAGAAGGAACTGCTAGCCATTACGTACGCATGTGAAAGATTCCATCAATTTGTCTATGGACAAGCATTCACTGTGGAGACTGACCATAAACCATTGGTTCCCATCATGGCCAAGTCATTGAACAATTGTCCCCTCAGGATACAAAGGATGCTCATCAGGCTGCAAAAGTATGATGTGAATTTAATTTACACACCAGGAAAGTACATGTTTGCAGCAGACGCACTGTCTCGTGCTGTAGATGGACAAGAAGGAACAGAGACCTGTGCAACAGAAATAAAAGCTTATGTAGATATGGTAGTAGCCTCGCTCCCAGTGTCTGTTGACAGGATGGAACAGATAAAACTGGAGATGGAAAAGGACGAAATAATGAAAGAACTGAAAGTGGCTATACAGCAGGGATGGCCGAAAGAAAAAAAAGACTGTCCTATAAGAATTAGAGATTACTGGGCTTGCAGATCAGAACTCACAGTTGTAGATGGCATTGTTTTCAAAGGCAGTAAATTTGTCATCCCAATAAGCATAAGGTAAGAAATGCTTAAAAAAATTCATGAAGGACACCTGGGAGAAGAAAGTGCAAAAGGAGAGCTAGAGAAGTGATGTACTGGCCCAGGATGAATCAGGACATTTCACAATTGACATCAGCATGCGAGCTTTGTTTGACCTTCAGGTCCAGACAGCAGACAGAGCCTCTTCTTCCACATCCTGTAACAAGTAGGCCTTACTACAAAGTTGGAGCAGATTTATTTGACTGTGAGGGGAAGAGTTACATTGTGCTAACTGTTATTACTCTAATTATCCAGAGGTGGCCACACTGCAGTCTACTACTAGCAAGGCGGTCATTACCTTCATGAAGTCTACGTTTGCTCGTCATGGTGATTGATTGAGGTTATGTGAAGTTTTATGTTGGCTTACGAATGTTTGCTTGATTTCTATTACAAGCAGGGAATAGGGAGTACAATTAGTGTGAATATGTTCAAAGTTATGTTGCATTTTGAGAATTTTTGTTGTAGATGATTGAATTTCCTATGCAAAATAGAGTAAATTCTGATATTTCTTCAGTTTATAGTTTTTTTTTCTCTTTAGGGAAAGATGTGTTGTTATGTGTGGGGCTTTAAGGGGGTTGTTCAAGAAAGAAAAACAATAAAGATGGCTGGACTGAAAAGGATTGAATGTGCTCGGGTCTGTCAGAAAAAAATACGAATAAAACACTCTTAATTAAATTTCTGATGTTTATTTGAAGTCACCATGATGGAGGACAGAGTCTGCTTTAGTTGGGCTCTTTAACTATTTGTTCTGACACTACTTTTTATTTTGGCTGCTATAATTAATTGTGTTAATCACACTGTTTGTATAGCATGAAAAATGAAAAACCAAAAGAAAAAAACAATAATAAGTCTGATAAGATTAACTATGATACCAAAACTACCCTCACCTGCTCGTGCACTCATAGAATATCTTGTTAGTTATAAGTGAGAAAAGAATACCACATGTAAATGAAACCACTTGACCTACAGCAACCAAAGACTGTTTACCAGATCTAAATAGACCATTCACAATGAGAATGTTTGATCTATGGCAAAACTTAAAAACACACAGACATCAACAATTAGTCTTTGAATCTCAACAATGGTGACAAATAAAACAATAAAAATCAAATAAAATCAACCCAGAACAATACAAAACCAATCTACTGAAATATTACCTCCCAAAAACAATATAAATTAAAGCTGCAAGCAGCGATGATAGGGACCTCGCACCCCGGCTCACCGCCGCCCGGTGGCCTCAAGATGACAGAGAACAGCGAACAATTTTAATTTAAGCTGATGTATAAAAAACTGAGAAAAATCAAAGATTTATGCCAAATTTCCTCCTGTCAGCAGGTGGCGCTATGACTGTGACTCAACATTGGCATGTAGATGTCTTCAGGAGAGGACTCTTATCAAACTTGTGAATTTTCAGGCAGTTCAGACACTGTTTGGCTGAGTTATGAGTGATTTCCTCTTGCCAGCAGGTGGCGCTATGTCTGTGACTCAATATTGGCATTTAGATGTCTTCAGGAGGGGTACTTTATCAACCATGTAAAGTTTTAGGCAGATCGGACATTGTGTGACTGAGTTATAAGCCAAACTACCTTCTGCCAGCAGGTGGCGCTATGACTGTTACTCAATATTGGCATGTAGATGTCTTCAAGAGAGGACCCGTATCGAAGATGTGAATTTTTAGGCAGATCGGACATTGTTTGGCTGAGTTATAAGTGATCTCCTGTTGCCAGCAGGTGGCGCTATGACTGTAAATGGATATTGGCATGTAGATGTCTTCAGGAGAGGACTCTTATCAATCATCTGAAGTTTCAGGCCGATCGGACATTGTGTGAATGAGATATAAGTACTTCCTGTTCTATGGCGAAGCGTTGATGTTTGTCAGTCCACCACAGACACGCCCTCAGTGAAAACTCTAGATCTTCACAATATATCATCGCTAGAGCTTTCATATAACACCACCTAAATTTGGTGCTGATACGATAAACTTTGTGGGAGGTTTGTTATGCTGTAAAACATGTCACTTCCTGTTGCCAGCAGGTGGCGCTATAACTGTAACTGGATATTGGCATGTAAACCTGTTCAGATCAGGACTCTTATCATACGTGTGAATTTTGAGGCATATCGGATAATGCATGCCTGAGTTATAGCAACTTCCTGTTTCATGGCGAATCGTCAAAGTTTGCGAGGCCGCCACGGACACGCCCATCGCCGAAAACTCTAAAGCTTCGCAATTTAACAAGGCCTTTAGATGACAAAACCCAATTTTGGTGTTGATCGGATGAAATCCCTAGGAGGAGTTCGTTCAAATACAACGCCTGGAAATGGCAAAAACGCCACTTTTTCGCCGCAGGAAGTTAAAAATATCCAACTTCCTGCTGGGTTTGAGATATTGCTCCAAGAGACTTTTTTGTATGGTTTGGCATGTTTGAGGTGTGTGCCAGTTTTCGTGCGTGTGCGTGATTCGTAGCTCGGGGGCTCGTCCGTTTCAAGTTTATAGGTGGCGCTGTTGAGTCATTATGCCACGCCCACTTCTGAAACCTATAATAAACGTAAATTTTCGCCACTTCTTAGGCGTGTGCAAAGTTTCGTGAGTTTTCGGGCAGGTTTAGACCCCCTAAAGGGCGATTCATTTCGGAGAAGAAGCGGAATAATAATAATAAGAAACGGAGCAATTCCAATAGGGCCTACGCACCGTTTCGGTGCTCGGTCCCTAAATAAAGGAAAAGAAAGAGATTGTAAGAACTTTAAGCTGCAGAATATATTCATGCTGCAATGCATGCTGGGGTTTTTGTACTATGCTGGCACCCAGGATGCATTGCAGCATGATTGAATTAAGCAACTTTTTTTTTTTTTAGCAACCATGGTTGAGGTTCATATCCAGATTCTTGATGTCTGTGTGTCATAATGTATAGCTGGAGATCTCAAGGTTTTGTGCATGAAACTAATTAAATTTTAATTTCTTATTAATTCCTTGATAATTGTTTGTTGAACCTCCATGGGAAACTGTAACATATCCCAAACAATATCAAATAAATCTATTTTCTGTGGCTTAACTTATTAAATAGTACACTCTAAAAAACTTTGGGTTATTAATTTAACCCAATGGTTGAGTTAAAAATATTTGGTGCTATGTTGGGTTATTTTAAACCTTTATTGGGTTATTATTTTGATAACTCAACCAGTTGGGTTAAAATTTTTTAATTTCATCAGTCAACTGATTGAACTGACACAGAACAGCTGTATTAATAAGCGTACGTGATGTTGTTTGTGCGTTATAAAGTTTATTTAAGCTCTAACGCAGTAAGTTAATGTTATTTTGTTTTATCAAATTGCCTCTCCGTGTCGTGTTTTTTTATCCGTTTCACCTGGACTCTTAATTACTGATGATACAAGCGCGCGCTTCATAGCCGACCTATATGCGGATAAAAACGCTTTCTCTACCTCCGTGTTCATCTCTACAGCTGTTTTGGAGGAAATAATACTCATATTTGAGATATTCCGCCGTCATTATTATTATAATGTCTTTAGGACCCAGCGGAGACATCAACCCGGACTCCCGGAGTCGCGTCCAGACTTGGTTAAGGTATGTTGTCTTAAAAAACACTGTCCTTTCGCTAGGAAACTATATTGTAACATCTAAATGCTAATATGGACACATATATGCTACAATTTATTCATGAAGTTGCTGGTTTTCCCAAGAAGTACGGAATCGGAGCATTATATTATTATTGGTTATTATTCACCGATAGAGGGCGCTGGATGGTTTGCAAGATTTCTTTCTGTTTCTTAATGTTAAATGCTAATAGAAATGTTTAATCAGTTATATGTCATACAATAATTAAATATAAGCCATATAATACGAATTGTAACATCTGTTAGCTTTGTATAATAATAGTAGTAATATATGCTAATAAACAATAGGCTAATACAAAGCCCTTAAACATGCATTGTCCTTGCCCAGTTTTCAGTTCAGGTGAGATTTTAGGGATGCTGTGACCACTGAACTAATAAATGTTGTCTGTCAGCTCATATTAATTTGTGTTTTTTTTTTTTTTTGTGTTTGTTTGTTTATTGTAGGTTGCGCTGGACAGAGCGAGCTTTGGACCTCCTTGATAATCTTGTTGAGAAAGGTGAGAAAACGCTCTGGTTACTAAAGTAACCCTCGTTCCCCGAGGGGGGGAACGGAAATGCTATGTGGAAACTTCCACTATGGGGATTTCATTCAGAAAGCCAATCATCTGAAAGAGTATGTAAACGGGCCAATGAAATGCCAATGAGTTGGCAGCTTCAGCTTGCGCACCTGATGCTCGTTGCAATTAACTTGCTATAAGAGTACATGTGCGAGCAAAGCCAAGCATCATTTTTTTTAGCGGAAGAGACTTTCACCTCAACAGCTAAGGGGCAATCATTATGGCGAAGGAACATAGCATTTCCGTTCCCCCCCTCGGGGAACGAGGGTTACTTTAGTAACCAGAGCGTTCCCCTTCGGAAGGGGAACTTCAATGCTATGTGGAAACTTCCACTATGGGGAAATGTTTGGAAAACGCCATAATGATTGAACCTTACCTTCGCCCCCGATGAGAGGTTTGCCAGGCAAAGAGCGTGAGTGCACCTGCGTCACCAGAGGCGCGGTCTTCCAACGTGTTCCCTGGCCCTTACTTATCCCACTTCAACAGAAGATTTACGGATTTAGATATATTTTTCGGGAGCCGTAAATGCGTCTAGAATCATTTCTAGGAATGTAATACGACAGTACGTTGGGAAAGCGTGCAGTCCCGATAGGGAGGACGCTGCGGAGGCCACCTGCTACCCAAGTGGGGAGACTGGTGGCGAGAGAGCATATGGACTCGCCCTGAGAAGGGGAGTACGCATATGAATATAAGATGGTTAGCGGTGAGTGAAGACACGGGTCCGCCTGTGAGGGGGGACTGCAGCGTGGCAGTATAAGCATATGGGATCGCCAGTGGGGATCGCACATAGCGGGCACCTATACCCAGAACGGGGCTGACCAGCGGGCATACCAACAACGTAACGGGCCAGCGCCTGACTCCTCCGCTGAGTCAGATGCTGGGGGCCTCGGAGGAATATCTGCAGGGTTCGCCAGCGGGGAACTTTACTGACAGAGCGAAAAAGCGCACGTATCTCCGTGTTAGAGAGAATGGCGCCAAGCGTTTTACAACACCTAACCGAATTTCTCATTCACCGCGTGAGGAAATCGGCTCCCCTCAAGATTAATAAATCTCGCAATAGGTGTCGCCCAGCCCGCAGCTCTACAGTGTCTGTTAGAGAGGTGCCGCGTGCTAACGCCCAAAAGGATGCGTGCTTCGAGGAGCGCGCTCTGGGGGACACGGCTCGCCCTGGCTCAGATAAGCGAGGGAGATGGCATCCACTGTTCAGTGGGTAAGTTCCAACCTCTGTTTGGATATGGCACTTCCCTTCTGCCGATCACAGTAACAGATAAAAGAGCTGAGTACGGTCCGTATAATACGCAAATCGCGAAGGACACAGCAATAAAGGGGCTGGGTCTGCCTCCTCCGTGGGCAGCGCTTGCAGGTTCACTACGTGGCTGAACGCTGTAGGAACCTAGGGCACCTAGGTGGGCCGGGGTCTCAGGTAAACGTGAGAGTGGGCCGGCCCAAACGCTGGCACATTTCGCTGACCGAAAATGCCTCCAGATACCACCCATTTGGCCGATGCGAACGCGACCAGCAGAGCTGTCTACCTGGACAGAAATCTTAAGATACTGAGTCGAGTGATCGAGCAGACCTCTCCTAAGAGAGATCTCCAAGTGGGTATGAGAGGGAAACAGGAAAAATTAGTATTCATGTCTCGTGCCTCTGGGAGCTGGATGATGAGACGATACTTCCTAGCGCGCCGCCATCGCCGCATCCTTAGAGCGGGGATGATCGTAACGCCAACCCCTCAGAGCGGAGGGGACAGCCTTAGCTCCAGTCAACTGAAGGAGGATAGCATCACTCTGATCTGGCATGATCGGGGTTTCCTTCTCGGGGAAAAAGGTAACCACACAGCGAATAGACTCCACTTCAGGCGTGGGCATGCTTTGTAGAGGGTGCTGAGCCTGAGTGACAGTGTTAACCACCTAATCGGTAAGTCACCTAAGTCCTCCGCGTTCCATCTATGATCCGTATGTGAAGCATAGATCTAGGCGCGGGTGCCAAACGGTGCCTGTCCCCTGTTTCCAGGGGATGTGCCAGGGAGGGGCCATCACGAGGAGAGAGTTGAAAGCAGGTCCGATTGGGCCAGAGAGGCACAATACGAGAGCTGTTGCTCGACCTCCCTGACTTTACACAGTATCTGTGCGAGTAGGCTCACTGGAGAAATGCGTATTACGCACGCCCCGAGGCCAGCTGTGTAGCCAGTGGACTTTGCAGGGTTCGCCAAGTGGGGAACTCAAGCAAGAGTGCACGAATCTCTGAGTTAGAGAGAGAAAGGCGCAGCACAGAACAGCTGGACAGTCGGGGGTGGAGTCTCCATTTTCCCAGGCGAAACTGCCGTGAGAGCGAATGGGCTGCACGGAGAGCTCGGTGGGGAAAAAATGGAATGCAGCGATTGCGCTGCGTATGACTCCGGGGGAGCAGACGGCGAGCGAGCTGAGACATGCTGCGAGAGCGGATACCCCCCCACACGATTGATATACGGCCCCGCTGCCATACTGTCCGTCCTGACCAGTACGTGTTGTCGCTCCAGCACCGGTAAAAAACGGCGGAGAGCGAGGAACACTGCCAACAGCTCTAGGCGATTGATATGCCAACGCAACTGGGTTTTTCAGCTGCATGCCCGCAACACACGGCCCCCCAGCCAGTGCTGGAAGCATCTGTCAAAACGACAATATGTCTGGACGCCTGTCATAGATGCACTCAGGCCTGTAGGAACGAGGGGTCGTTCCAGGGGCTGAGGGCGTGGCGACACAGCGCAGTGACAGTCACTCGGTGTGTGTCCGCGTGCTATGCGCGTCTGGGGACTCGATCGTGAAGCCAGTGCCGAAGTGGTCTCATATGGAGTTATCCGAGCGGCGTACAGCGGCTGCGGATACCATATGCCCCAGGAGCCTCTGAAAGATTTCAGCGGGACCACTATTTTGCTGTCAAACTCTCACAGACAGTTCAGCATTAGCTGAGCGCGCTCTCCGGAGAGGCGCGCTGTCATGGTGACCGAGTCCAGCTCCAACCCGAGAAAAGAGATCCTCTGCACGGGGCGAGTTTGCTCTTTTCTCGGTTGACCTGAAACCCCAATAGGTGGCGGTGCTGAAGCACCTTGTCTCTGTGCATAGTCAATTGCTCCCGCGAGAGGGCTAAAAACAGCCAGTCGCCGAGATAATTGAGTATGGGATGCCCGCGAGACGAAGGGGCGCTAGGGCACCCTCCGCGAGCTTGGTGAAGACCCGCGGAGACAGAGAGAGCCTGAAGGGGAGGACTTGTACTGTCAGGCTCGCTCGACGCAGACCGCAGAAAAGTGACGGTGGCGTGGAGTATGGAGACGTGAAGTACGTGTCCTTCAGGTCTATTGCTGCAGACCAATCCCAAGGACGAACGCACCGGAGGATGCGCTTCTGCATAAGCATTTTGAACGGCAGCTTGTGCAGACAGCGGTTCAAAACGCGCAGATCTAGGATTGGCCGTAACCCACCGCTCTTTTGGGTACGATGAAGTACAGGCTGTAAACCCGCTCTCCATCTCGGCTGGAGGGATCGGTTAGATTGCCTCCTTCGCCAGGAGGACAGCAATCTTCTCTCGCAAGACAGGGGCGGGCACAGGGCTGACCCTGGTGACATACACCCCGTGAACTTGGGAGGCCGTTTCGCGAATCGAATCGCGTAGCCGAGTCTGATTGTGCGTATGAGCCACCGCAAAGGGCTGGGCTGCTAACCAGGCAGGCAGAGCCCTCGCTAATAACTGCATTGCTACAATCGCTGACGTACCAGCAGTGGGGCAGCGCGGAGTGGGAGTGCTGATCCGGGGAGCGCTGGGGTCCCGCGGAAGAGCTGGAGGCGAGAGATTCACTCACCTTGCACTCAGACTCCGGAGGAGAGGGCTGGAGGTGTGAGAGAAAGGAGACCGTCCTCCCAGACCCCGTGAGCCACTGGCGAAGTGCGCCGATCCTGTGAGCTGGAAAGCTTTTCATCGCGTCCCAGACTGGCAGTATTCGGGCTGTCACATCCAGGGAAGGGAAAGATGCTCTCTCTCTCTGAGGAGCCCGGCCCCCCACCGGGGAGAGAGCAAGTTCCCTCTTCTCCAGATGGCCGTCTCAGGAGCGCTTCGCGGTCCGTTAACCGGACTTAACGGCGCCCTGGGACTGGGAGCGCTGGTTGCCTGCGAGGTGCTCAGCGCTGCCGCTGGCCGGAGGCGCAGGCGGGGGCGGAGCAGCACTTGAAGACGGGCGCTCTCGGCGACAAGCAGTGGATGTGGATGGTTCGGCGGGGGGGGGGGAGCGGTCTTACATCCCCGTTAAAGGATGGCCCATCGTATCCGACTGCACCGCCGTGAATTCCTGGGTGAATTCACCAACGGTGTCGCCGAACGGGCCAGACTGGTAAATGAGGGAGTCAAGAAAGTGAACTTTGTCGACTCCGCGCATATTTTTGCCAGGTTTAGCCCGAGGTGGCGCTCCTGAACCACTAACGTGGCCATCGTCTTTCCCGGGGCACACGCAGCGGACTTGAGATCCATAGAGCTCAGTCGGGTGCGGTGCGGGGCTTGTAACAAGCCTGGGTCAGAACCACCCTCGTGCAGCTGGACCAGCGCGCGCGCATGGACCCTGGCGTGCAGGGTGGAAGCAGCCTGGCCCGCGGCTGTGTGGGCTCTGGCTCGGGAAGCAGAAAACCAACACGCTTTGGACGGGAGGTGAGGCTAATTCCAGCAGAAGGAGGCACCACGCGGGCCCGTGATGGCACTCTCAATCTGGGGAATCGACTCGTACTCCCTGGCTGCTCCACCATCAAGAGTGGTAAGGCGGAGGCGCACGCAGATCAGGCAGAGAAAGATGCCCTCAAGACTGCGTGAGCCCACTGTGCACTTCCGGGAAGAGAGGGATGGGAGGCTAGAAGGTTTTGCCTTTTAATCCTCCACATACACCCATCTAGTCGGTCAGGCCGCGGGGCTGGGGGATAAACAATCTCCAGACCCACGACAGAAACAGCCCGGGAAAGCACGGTTATCATGTCTGTTTCAAGATCGGCCGCCGCCGCGCTCACTCCCGAGGGGAGGGAACGGAGGGGGGGGAAATCCTTCATCAGACCATGACAGCCCAACCTCCGATGCAGCGGTGGACATCTGAGCCTCGGTGTCATCAAGTGAGAGGGCGGCCATCCGAGGATGGAGCGCTTCTCTCACTCAAAGCTTGGATGGAGCGCGTGGAGGAGTGAGAGGTCCACAAGCCCGAGGGCGGCAGATTTACTCCCACTGTAACTCTCAGATCTGCCTGAGTGCCCACCGCGGAGCGGGGGACAACTGGGTGGGTGGCTCTTTTGCAAGAGCGAGCCGCGATCTTAACTGCGCAACAGACATGCCACCGCAGTAATGGCATGCACTGCCCACGAGCACTGCATTAACATGCTGGACCCCCAGACATGAAACGCAGTGCTCGTGCCCATCATCCTAGGACAGGAAACCACCGCATCCAGAAACGCACAGTCGGAGCGACGTCTTGAAAAAGACGCGCTGCACGACCGCGTTGCTCTTTTAGGAAATTCGCAACAATACATACCGCTCTGGAGGACCGGACCCAAAGGACACCAGGCAAGGGAGAAACCCAGCTCAACCATCTGCCGCTGCGTGTCACACACTCTGGACCGGGAGATTGCTCTCGTTCACTCTCTGTCTGAAACTCAGCTGGAGGAACCCTCATCGACTCTCTCAGAAGGCTGTTGAAGTCTCTGAAGTGAAAATGATGCTTTGGCTTTGCTCGCACATGTGCTCTTATAGCAAATTAATTGCAACGAGCATCAGGTGCGCAAGCTGAAGCTGCCAACTCATTGGCATTTCATTGGCCCGTTTACATACTCTTTCAGATGATTGGCTTTCTGAATGAAATCCCCATAGTGGAAGTTTCCACATAGCATTGAAGTTCCCCTTCCGAAGGGGAACAACAGCTCTGTATTTTGTAATATTTACATGATGTAAAAATGCACCGATACACACACTTAAGCAGTATCATATATTGTAAATGTGTCTTTATGTCACTATATTTCATAAAATCAAATTATACATTTGTAATTCTTCTGTAAATGCATTTCTACATCTCTGAACAGCACTGGTAATGTGTAAAGACACAAATGCCTCTTACAAAAGTGTTTCTGTGCCTTATTTGAGTGTGAATTTGGTATTAGACTCTGTATCAGGCATGAGGCCACAGGTAAGTACAGATGGCTGATATAGAGATATTACAGACATTAAAGTGTTTATATTAATTATTGCGTTATGACAATTTACTGACAGGTTCCAGTTATTTCAGTAGAAATCTGTGATCAAGCGTTTGACTCTTTTGCAAGCTTCTGGGCATGAGAATTCAGCACACTGATGAACATCAGTGCACAATTGACCATGTAAAATGGACCTTATTTGGCCAGCAAATTTGCAAATGTGATGCACCTTAAGAACTCTCATAAAAGACTAATCCTGCAGCTAAAAGTGCACATTTTCATAGTTTTTTTTTTTTTTTTTTTTTTTTTTTTTTCTCTCTCTATCTGTTTAAGGTACCCCTGGAGATGACCACTTGCAACCTTCCAGTTATCTTTTCTCCATTGCTAAACTGGGTAAGTAGTGTACATGATTTTTGTTGTTATTTAGTCCTGCATACATGTGCAAATTTAAAATTTCTGTTTTAAGGTCGGAGCAAACATCATTTGGTACATGGAGAGGTAGGAGCAGCAGAGGCGAATCCATCAAGGCCTGGAAGCTGGGTCAGTTGGCATTGCTATGTGGAGTTTGCAAGTCCCCCACAGTCCAAACACATGCAGTATAGGTAAATTTAATAAACTAAATTGGCCGTAGTGTATGAGTGTGAATAAGTGGATGGGTGCTTCACAGATTTTGTATATTTTATTATTATTATTATTATTATTTATTTTTTGTATGTGTGTGTGTGTGTAAAATATCCCTTTAATAAATCCGGTGTACTGTTTGTGGCATGGATTTAAGTGCTGTTTTTGTTTATTTTTAGAGCTCAGGACGGGTATTTTATACCCACACACTAAAGTTAAACTTTTTGAGGTTTGGGGAGATGCATCACTGGATTCTGTCGTATTGCAAAAAAGAGAAGAGAGCCTTGGATCTACCAGTTCAAGCAAACATTTCATCTGGTGAGAAAATCCTGCATAACAGCTCTGTTTTAATCTCAACTTGTAGCATTTCACCTTTGATATAAGGGGCTTGTTTTGAGTTTAATTATTGTGTTTTTTTCTGTTTGATATAAAGACAGCCTTGGAGATCCCGCTTTGGAGATGGTGCTTTAACAACTGTACCAGCTATCCTTTCCCCACTGCCATGCAGATTGTGCAGCAAGATGGTTCGGCCCTCATACCAGGAGGCAAAACAAGAATTTGTTGATTTGCAACCTCTAGGTGCATTATTTATGACAATAAATTTTGTACATTATTTAATTCATGTGTGTATACTTTTATTTCGTTCAGTACTTAGAGGAGAAGGAGCAACAGACACAGAATCCTCTTGTCCTGATGCTTCGGGATGTACTAAACTGCTCTCAGGTGTTTGTTATTGTTGCAAGAATGACACTAAATTCATGGATTTAAATAAAGCATTGCCAATGTATTAAAGCTGTGTTTTTATTTACATATAAAGATGACTACTACTATAATAATAATAATAATAATAATAATAATAAGAAGAATTTATTATTAAATAAATAACCCAACAAATTAGTTATTTTTGTAACCCAAACTGTTGGGTTAACCTCAGTAACCCAATGGATTGGGTTAAAATAACCCAACAGAAGGTCAGTGCCAAATTAACCCATCTATGGGTTACCTGTTGGGTTATTATTAACCCAACTGTTTTAAGTGAGTAGAAATTAGATCTGTAACGATCAAGTACAGTTTCTCATTGCCGCTCTTGCTATAACTGATGAGTTTCAGACAGTTATAACAGCCAGAGAAACATTAAGATAGAAGAGGAAAAGTTCAAGAACTCAACTAAAGCAGCCTCTGATCTCCATGATGGTGAGGTCAAATTAACTATTTTCAATAAAAATATAAACCTCTGTTAATTATCAAATATTCTTGCAGATATGAGAGAAATGAAGTCAAACTGTAATCAGTGAAGCTGCTAATGCTGTTATTAATGGAGTGATTGTGCTTGTTAACAGCAGCTGTTCATCAGAGTCTGAATTCACTCATTTGTGGTCATTCACTCTGTCTAGTGGACTAAACTAATTGACTAATTTAGGGACTAGTGAATGAGGGTGTGTGGTGAGATTTCAGACACTCTGATTAGTTTCTCGAAAACAAAGGTTAGATCATTCATTCATTTTCTTGTCAGCTTAGTCCCTTTATTAATCTGGGGTCGCCACAGTGGAATGAACCGCCAACTTATCCAGCACAATTTTATGCATGCCCTTCCAGCTGCAACCCATCACTGGGAAAAAGGTTTGGTCTGTTACAGCTATTTTCCGTATTTTGTACAGAAATGAGCCGTTAATCATTTAACAGGTTTTCACTGTAGATTGTACAGACTTTACTGTTAAAATCACGGACATTTTTTACAGTGTAGTCTAAAATTATATCACATCATCTTTAGACAGTAAACAGTCCTGTGCTGCTCTATTTATTGATTTATCCAAAGCTTTTGACTTTGTAGATCAGGGGTGTCAAAGTCAATCCCTGGAGGGCCGGAGCCCTGCAGAGTTTAGTTCCAGCCCTGCTTCAACACACCTATCTGTAGGTATCAAACAAGCCTGACCCACTCAATTAGTTTGATCAGGTGTGTTTAATTAGGGTTGGAACTAAACTGTGCAGAGCTCCGGCCCTCCAGGAACTGGCTTTGACACATGTGCTGTAGATCATAAACTAATGTTACAGAGACTTAGGCTTTTAGGTTTTAGTCAACCTGCTCTAAAATGGTTTAAACCAGGGCTGCTCAACCCTATTCCTGGCGATCGACCTACCTGCAGTTTTCAGTTGCAGCCCTTATCAAACACACCTGCCTGTAATTATCAAGTGCTCCTCACGTTCTAAATAATTGGTTCAGGTGTGTTTGATCAGGGTTGGAGCTGAAATCAGCTGGAAGGTCGATCGCCAGGAACAGGGTTGAGCACCCCTGGTTTAACCATTATTTTTCAGAACGCACTCAATGTGTGACAGTCGAAAATCATAATTCGACCTTTCTTAACGTCAACACTGGGGCTCCCTAAGGATCTGTTTTAGCTCCGCTGCTATTTTTTATTTACATTAATGATTTAGGTCATGGAATAGATTCAGCTAAAATACACCTATATGCAGATGATATAATATATACAGCGGCACACTCCTTAAACCAAGCTGTACAGTATTTACAGAACGCTTTTTAAGTATTACAGTGTACTTTGCAGGATTTAAAATTGGTTTTAAATAAAAAAAAGACTAAATATATGATTTTTAGCCGTGGTCGCACTAAGGTAACACACCAGACATGTGCTGCCGGCCATCTTGACCAGGTCTCACTGGAAGAAGAGACAGTGCTGTCTCAATGTGATCTCCTGGCTAAATAAAGGAAATAATAATAATAATAATAATAATAATATATAATAATAAATCTGTTATCAATAAAAAGGAAAAGTTGTATTTTATTACATATAAAAAAGCAGATGCTTATGTGGAAACCACACAATTAAAAACTGAGTGGTTATGCTATTTGTAAGTGTTAGTCTGACAGATGGTCATGAGTCTCTTACCCTCGAGAGTATCTGCAGCTTCATCTTGCTTCATCTCTTTCAGGAAGAAGAGTGTGAGATCAAGAGCTGCTTCTGTGATACTGCAACTGTTCTCATTAAAGTCCTTCACAAACTCTTGTCTGTTTTCTTCTTGTAAGATTTTCTTAAACTTTTCCAGTTCATTCTTCAGAAATCTGATCATTTTGCTCTCAAGATTCTATGATTGAAGAAAAGAGAACAATAATATTTAAAAAAAAATCCTTAGCACAAAGTTGTACATCCACAAACTACTCAATAAATGAAAATACATTATAATAGATTATACTGAGTCTGTTTTTATGAATGTTGTTGAAGGCAGTTTTTAAGCGCATTACAGTTGTATGTGAATGATTCTGAATGATTTCAGTTATTTCACACCTACAAGTCAAAAATCACATTCAAGAGTTCCCACTTAGATATGCTTAGCATTTAAGCAGGTTTGGCATGCTGTCCCGGGAGAGAACCCTGAGCTCTGAGATACTTAAGCCCAAGACTCCCGCCCGGTCAATAAGCATATCAGGGGATCCGAGATCAGGTAGGTATCGAGAGCTCCCCTTAGAAAAGGGAGGAAAAGGAGGAGATGGGGTGGAAGGGGGATTCTTCCAAAACGAAGATAGAGCAGTAGGGAGAAAATTATCCTTTTATAGTAAGCTTGGATCACTCTGATTGGATTATTACTGATTACAGATGAGAAGCCAGACGTGCTCAATCATATCACGTGCCTCCTCGAAATTAGTTTGTGAAACTTCACTTCAAGAGTTCCCACTTAGATATGCTTAGCATTTAAGCAGGTTTGGCGGAAGCAAAGGGTAAAACAGACTCCTGCTGGAGCCCGAGCAAGGGAGGGGTGGGGGGGTGGGGTTGACTCGTTGGGAGTCAAAAATGCTCGAGGAACACTCCTGACGGAGATAGAGCTGGGAAGTGACAGCGCTATATATAAATATATATGTATATGACAGTATATATATATATATATATATATATATATATATAATATATATATATATCTATATATATATATATATATATATAATGGGGTAATC